>CAJNIZ010020391.1:395-23272 GCA_905231905.1 Symbiodinium pilosum | reverse complement strand
AAAAAAAGAAAAAAACAAAAAAAACACCATTCTTCTACATACTTATAGGGGACAACCCTAAGAATCCCAAAGTAACCCTACAGGCACCCCCTTACGTATCCCGTCAAAAGCCTATAAACCTCTTGAAGGGGGTATCGGGCTCCCTGAGCAAAGCAGGTACTGGGCCCGGACCCCAGCAGCAGCGCTCATAACCTCGGACAAGCGCATTTCCAGAGGCCTCCTTGAGGTTTTAAGGGGTGTAGGGTTTAAGGGTTTAGGGTTTTGGGGTCTAGCAATTAGGATCTAGGGATTAGAGTCTAGGGTTTAGGGGGTTTAGGCTTTAGGGATTAGGGTTGTGGGTCCAGGGTTCAAGGTTTACCCCCCAACACAGGATATAGAACCTGCATTAATCTCCCGCCTACCATGATGGGAATATTCAATAGGGCGGGGGGGGAGGGGGTGTTAACCTCACTATGGGAAGATGATCCGCTGGACCGCCAAACAATTAAAATACAGTTCAGGTTTTAGGGTTTAAGGTGTAGAGCTCCAATAGCTTCCCTGGACCCCAATATTGGGCCAAATAATGGCGCAAAACCTGAAGACAAGATAAGAGACCAAAAGCCTGCTATTCTACATACCTATTTTTGGGTGTTCAAGTATGGGGGGTTCCATCAACAGGCGGAGCCCCAACGAAAACACCAATGTATGCAAATCTGTATCATAGGGACTCTCAAACAATGGCCCCGGGTTTTTTGGAAACCGACACATAACTTCGGCTTAGGGTTTGGGACATGGGTGTTGTCTCAACATGCTAACAAAAAGATTAGCTGGCATCCTTCAGCTGGAATAGTTTTGACATGGGGGTGGAGCGGCTGAAGATGTTGGAGGTTATCTCTGTGTTGGGTTGCTGCTCCTTACGTCAACCTTAACTACCTAATCACAACCCACTGCAGAGACAACCCCTGCGGAGAGTATGGAAGAAGAGCTTGAAAAAGCACTGGACCCGAATGCCTTGCTTTGGACCTCACAGCAGCTCGACGGCTCCACAATCAGTTAAGGGTTTAGGGTTTAGTTTCACATCTATCCTCAATCCTCAATAAGTCACAAGCCCCATGCAGGATGAGCATCAACGAATATGAGCCAGTTTTCATTTATTCGTTTTTGGGTTTCACCCCTCAACCCTGTATAGCCCCTGTTTAGGTGCATGCCATGCACAGTGTTTCGGATTTGTCAACTTTAAGAGCAGGAATGGCTTCCTACAATCACTCACACACATACCTGGACATCCCAAACACCCAAAGAAATGGGGGTTAATCCACAATGAAGGATATGTAGGCGAATCGTATGGCCTTCAAAATCCAACCCCCCAGAAAAAGTGTAACTCCCGTAAGCTATTGTGGCTAGAGGCAGTTGGAGCCCATCCACTGTAAGGTCCTAACCCCTACCTTGAACCCCAAAACCTGAACCCCAAAACCTACACCATAAATCCCATCCATCCATGTAGGGCTGCTGCGGAAAAGGATAGCATGGAGGGGCCGATCAAGGAAAAGTTCGACGCTGGCAGGGGCGCAAAATCCAGTGATTGAGGGAGTTAGGGCTTAGGGTCAGCGGCCCATAGGGTTTGAGGTCTAAATGTTTACAGTTGAGGGTCGTAAGGATGGAGGGTCGCACGGAAAAGAAAATGAACAAATAAGGAGACTGGGATCATACGGGGGCAAGGATCAGGGTTTGGGGCTTTTACGTACGATTCTGGGCTATGGCCTAGGGTTTATGGCTTTGGGGGCTCAATGTTGGTGCTTGATTAGTGTACAAGACCCTCCCACACAGGGACACCACCAACAAATTTGGGTCGTAGTTTTGAAGCAAAATCTAAAGGATGAGGGTTTTCGGAGCTCTGTAGCCGCTTTGGGTTAAATTCAACAGGACAAGCGTTGGCTGCTGTACATCAAACTCAACAGGAGGAGCGTTGCGGAGCTCAGTAGCTATTTCGAATTCAATCCAATCAAAAAAAGGGGAACTGCGGAGTGAATAAGAGGGCTGTTTCGGAGCTCAGTAATCGGTTTATGCAGGTCAAAATTAACGAGGAGTGCCTTTGAATGAAAGCTGCGTTGCTCTCTGGAATCTCTGGGGAGCCACAATTTTGGCAAAACGTTCATACTTTTGTGGACCCAGGCAGCTGCCTGACTACCCCCTGCAAAAATGATTGCCGGACCTCCTCAAATACGCGATTTAAATGAGACATCGATAGTCTTGCACCTGGCCTGAATCTGGAAATCCTGAAGCTTAACCCTGAGGGTCCAAATACCCAAAGATCACGTACTTGGGGTTTTCGTACTAGTCATTGTAGTACGGATTTGGGGTAAGCATCTGATTATTAAGTACTTGGACCCCTAGGGTAAGAACCTCGAGGCAAACATTTTAATCCAACATTCTAGTGAGCTCAGATTGGATGAGGATGCAAATTTGCTGCATGCAAGGTGAACTCGAATTATTACCTTGAGCTCCGAAAGCAAATGGTTTAATTTCTACCTGACTATTCCATATTGAGGCCCCCCCACACAGATCAGGGGTCCTGAATTGTCCTGAATAATTTCGGCAAGACTTCGTACAATTAGGGCTTCAGCACTAAAGGTTGAAAGCGTTAAATTTGCTGGTTATTTATCAGATCATTTACTTGAAGCTGAGCCCAAAATCCTTAACCCTGAGCCCTGACTCCATTCCCAATGTTCTTGGCTTATTTTGGATGCCTGAGGTTAAAACCTACCCCTCTGACCCTGGCATTCCCACGTCAGACTCGGCTAAAGGTCTCTGCTATTTGGACCGTGAATATGGTAGCACATACTCCGAGAAAGGCCAACCCTTCATGGTTCAGGTAGATGCAGGGTTCCGAAGCTTAATACTGATTTCCGTAAACAATCCACAGGGCTAAGTGTTGAGAGACGGATTAAAAGGGTTCCTAAACCCTAAACCTGGCAGTCTTAGCGTGGTCTGGGCCGCGTCAGGAATTGGCAGTCCAAGATTGAGGTGTATCAAGCGGGGGCCGCCTTACAACAAAAAACTGGCTTGCTGCTAAGGAACCTAAATCAAGTTAGTATCATAAGGAAAAACTACCATTTACTAAATACCTATCTCCACGCATATTCGATTGATATGAGCCAATAGGAGCTGCCCAAAACACAGACCCGCTTGGGGCAAGTAGAATCAGTACAATGACTAATCCCATCCCCCTAATATCAACCCCCCCCCCCCCGTCCCGCTAATATTGAATGTTAGAATATAGCGAAAGTACCTAATATTGGGGGTGGGGGGGGGCATAAACCCTAAACCCTAGCCAATCCTGGCACTTCAAGGTTCCCTCTAGGTGCGGAAAATTGGAATGCCACCCTCCCCCGACAAAATGTAGGAGCTATGACCGCAAGCTTTGGTCTTTAGGCTGTATGCTTTAGTGTTATCTAGGGTTTAGAGTTTTTCGGTTTGGGTTTAGGATTGTTTTTGGTTTAGGGCTTTTAGGGTTTAGGGTTCTTTGGGGCTTAGGGCTTGTACGGAGGGACTGCGTGGATGCCTATAGTATGTACCTAGATAGTCCTGCATAATGGTCCCTGCTATCCCTTCCCGTGCTCCCTTCTAAGCATCCATGCAATGAATTCGTGGCAATGACTCATTCGAGGAACCACCTGGTTTTTTACAGCACGACCCTGGATTTCAAGGCTGTTCAAAATCTAGTTGATGTATGTATGAACGACAAATTCCTCAAACATAAGCCGTCATACATGGTCTCCCTGATTAAAAGCTTAAAGAGCTGAAAACTATTTCCCCTATTTACGGACGTTCTTTAGGCCCCTCTTCGGCGACTCGATAACCCAATTCTGATTCCTCACTGGGATACTACAAAAAACTTTGCGATCCTGCTCCTGACTTTGACTTGACTACACACAGTTTGCCTTTTTGCTTACATCAAATAACAGAGAGGCACATTCTCCATTAATACGAAACCGAGGAGCTAAACCCTAAACCAAAAGTTCACCAAACCCTAAACCCTGGATCCCGCGCTGCAATTCCTTCTCTGGTGCAGGAGATTTTTCTATGAGGATGCATGATATCTATATATACATAATGTATATATATATATACATATATGGATGTTTACATATATATATATATACATACCTACCCAAGGTCAGCCCTTATACCTTAAACCCTAGACACACACACAAACACTAAAAGAAACAAGATATACATATATATATATATGTACATATATAGATACATCTATATAGATATAGACTCCCTAGACACTATATGTACCACCTACTGGGAGTATTCAATATTAGGGGGTGGGGGGTTAAATGTTAGGGGGAGGGGATTACACTAAGCCAAGTTTTGGTAAAGCGGCCTGGCTTCAGGTCTTCCGGCATTGTCAATCGATCAAGAGCCTGGCTATACAGTTTATGGTTTAGGTTACCCGAAGGGTCCAAGTACCCAATAACTTGGTGCTTGGGTTTTGGGTAATAGTAATACAGGTTCTGGGTAAGTATATGAGTGTTAACCTACTCATTACTACTACGTAAGCTGCCCTAAACCCGTAAACCCTAAACCTGCCTTTAATTAAACCCTAAACCCCTAAACCCCTTAACCCTAAACCTCCCCCCCTCCGCTATGCTTACAGGTAGGCTGGCTTTGCATGGGTTTTGGGCTTCGGGCCACTCCGGCTGTGGACCTCGCATGATCTTTTCAGGACTTGGGGTGCTCCTAGCCTCCTAGATACTCACAAAATAGTAGGATCCTTGTGATGGATCTTCCTTCTCAAACAAATCGCTTCAAAATTCGATTCCAAGCGCACTAGACTGACTGCAATCCTTCATTCTTATAGAGGCTACATTTTACAAATTACAAGTTGTAGTGCGGAATGGCGGATGGAAAAGAAAACGGTAACTACAAAGTATAGTGTACTGCTCAGGGAGAAGATTGGGTTTATAGTCATGCGAAGCCTGTACAACGCCAACACGCAGACACTGAAAGAGCGCTACCAAGGAAAGACTGTTTGCAGGGTTCCCTGAACCCCAAGCCCTGCATTATACCTCATTCTTCTTCGAATGAAATGAAGACCTCAGGGTACACAAGCGGACTTTCATTACAGGACGCTTGGGCTTTGCACAATGGAGGCCCGCTAGTGATGGGTCTTATTTGGCGATTCTTGGGGTGCCCTTTTCAAGATGCATTGGTGCTTCTCCAAACAGGGAACTCTGGTCCAACGCAGATGCCCAAAAACGAGAAGATCTTGTTTATCACCTCACCCCCCCCGCCCCGTCCAGAAAGAAGATCCCAAATTTTGCAAACCCTGAATCCTAAACAACCACACAGACGATTGCATGCCCCCTCAAAATGCAGATATTCCTTCCGCGAGGCCCGAGGGTCGCTTCGGCCACATGGGCAACCGAATTTGCTAAACCTTAAACTCTGGAAAATCAAACAGCCCACCGCCCCCCCCGCCCCCTAACATGAAAAACTCCCATTATGTGGTATATTACAATATATTGGGAGTATCGAATATTGGGGGGGTGGGTGGGTATTGGGGGGGGGGTTAATAATAAAGACTCGCCATTGTGGTTTATTATAATCTATTGGGAATATTTAGTCTTAGGGGGGCTGGGTGGGTGTTATGCTAGGGGGCGGGGATTACAGGCCAATAAGTTGCAGATAGCTAGAGGTCTAGGGTTACCCTAATTAGAGATCCCAGCTGCCTAGCTGCTGATAATCCTGGTGTAGGTACAGTGATAGGCTTTGGACCGAAGTCGATCTCAGTTTATTTTGGAGAGCCAATGGGTCTTACGTAGGCATGCTAGAGCCCCTACCAGCCACCAAATTAATGATCCCCAGTAATCCCCATTGTTAACATACGCCCCCCCGACCCAAAACCCTAAGTAATGTAACAACCGCTGCAGATTCGGTGAGATGAGGCCTCTTTGGAGGCCCATCCAGTAGCAGTGCAAAGGAGAAAGGTACTGAAGATGGAGCCTGATAGAAGGATTTCAGGTTCACTTTGGGGGCTAGGTTCCCCAGTAACCCAATAATAACAAGGATACACTTTTTCCTACTGTTCTGTTTTCATGAGGAGACCCCCAAAATAAAAAGGGCAAAAGGGTACTACTGGGGTAATTACCTAGGGGGCGATGGTTGATTGATTAAGGTTTTGGGGTTTGGAGCTTCATATAAGGCCTGGCAGGGATTGCTGCGCATGGAGGCTCTTCAACACTTCAAGCTGCAAATTGCAACCAAAGACGTAGCAACTGGGGTGGATGGAGGCAATCTTGCAGCACTCAACAACCCCATCATACTGTAATTTCTATATGGACGGTATTTGCTAGATGACCTCGTGCAAGGTTTTCTGCTTCCACAGTATGCGGCAAACAGCTCTTCGAATCGAGTGCCGCCATGGCAGATTTTTCGGTTCCCACAAAACAGACATGGAGGAATCACTGTGGGCCACAACCATATGCTGTGTATGCTTTTGGACCTTCATGGACCGCCTGGAAAAGTAAGCACGCAAAATGCCAAAGAGCTATCATTCTAGATACTTGCGGGGTTCAGGTGAGTTGATAACATAAAAAGTTTTGCCGTCTGTGGCGGCGTGACGGCCTAGGTGCGAAGTCTCCGTCAGTTCAGCGGGAACCCTCTGCACACGCCCCCGGCAAACGCAACCTGAGCGGCGCCAGCAAGAACTTTTCACTGTATCACCTACCTTACAGCCACCCAATTGCTCATATTCTAGTCCTGGATGAGCTCAAACGATTTCATATTGTTTCTGGTTCCTGTTAGTATGATTCAGGATGCAGTACATACAGTAATCCGAAATAATCCCCACCCAAGCCCCGACACAGAAATCGCACCCACTAGATCCGCGCACCGCGCAGGTCGAGACGTCGTTTCTCGTCGTCCTGCGGGTGCAATGCTTTGTGGGGTGTGGGGTTTGGGTTGTGGAGGCCTCTGGATTGAGGTTTAGGTTTATGTATCGACTGCATTGCTGCTTGCAAGAAGGGAGAGCTTCGAAATTCTGGTCAGCTTTTTCACCCTTGTATCAGGGATCCTGGCAAGGTCCCAGACTCCAAGAAGACATGAAGTGAATCTGTTCACAGCGTCAGCTTGTTGAATCTGAGCAGGTAGTAGCGTCCGTTCGAACGAAATTCCCATGTACCCGCATCAAACACGCTCCTGAAACATTTCCCAACAGGACGTGATTTGGGCACAGCATCCTGATATAATCCCAAAGCAACCCCTATATGATCCCCATGTAGTCTGTGCCAATTATGCCTCTGTCTCGAGGCATATAGTTTACAAAACACAACCACCTAGGTGATTTCACAGCAGGCATATACAAACTCAATTGTCGCACATGCCTAAGTATGCTAAACCAGAAGCATGCTGGGTGAAACGCGCGGTCCTGCATTGCTCCAAAGGCATCGTAGCTATGGCCGAACCGGTGATGCTTTGTTTTCCGGTACTCCTCGTCAAGAATTGGGACTTTGGGTCTGGGCCGGAAGTTGGATAGCTAGGACGTCATGCAACATTATTGCTATCCAAACAGCGGTCAGCGTGAACTTCTGAACGCTAAACCGTGTTTTGGCAAAACCCTAAACCCTAAACCTTAACCCCTAAACCCAAAACCTAAAGCCCTAAACCCTAAATGGTAGTGTCCATTTTGTTCTCCATTAACCCTATATAGCCCTATATTAAAATGTTATAACCCTAAAGCCCTAAGCCAGATAAAGTGGATCTCGGTTTGAGTGTCATCTTACCCAAGCTGGTTTAGGGTTTATAGGGTTATAGTCCCCCTCAAGTAGGTAGAATGTGGGGTATATGGGGATCTTATTGTAATGTACCCAAAGCCATATTCTATCTACTTGAGGGGGACTACAAACCCTAAGCACTAAGCCCTAAATAGTAAATTCTATTTTCTTCTCCGTTATCCCAATATAACCCCAATATAACCCCTATCTACTTAAGGGGGACTATAGGGTTTAGGGTTGAAGGTTTCCCAAATTGCGAGTGGGGAGCTCCTAGTTGAACAAGTTTGCTTCAAGTACTTTCCACACATTCCCCGAAGGTCCATGTATGCAATAAGAATTCGGTCCTCTTGAAGGGATATCTAGGGATATATAGGGGTAAACTGAGGTATTTAGGGTTTAGGGTCCATGTACCCAATAGCTTGGTACTTGGGATTTTGGTACTAGTACTACTAGTACAGGTTTGGTTATGATTACAAGGTACCTGGACTCTTAGGGACTGCGGAACCTGCTTAGGACCACATCAGAGCTGGTACCTGAAAATGGGAACCCTAAACCCTAAACTCTAAACCTCATGGAGGCAACATCCCTACGTGACTCGAGGATGCTGATCCTTGTTGCAGACTGCATGCTAAGTACATCAAGACACGGGAGCTATGGAACACTCCGCTGCATGATATCTTAGGGTTTAGTGTTACGCACCCGCAGAACAACGCTGCCTGCATACAGGAATGCCTTACCCGCAGACCTCTTGAATCGCGGACGCCTAGTTGAACGATTGAGGTGGCACTCCGTCTCCATATTTGGGCTCTTGCTGTCGAGGGGAAACACAGAACTTATTACACGGCGCTTGGATGCCTGCAACTAAACAAACAAGCACCGGTAATCTCAAACAAGTAGGCTTGAGCATCAAGTGGATCACAGTTGGAAAAGGAAATCGCATTGGGCTTACATTGGCTTAAGAGTTAACCGGGGTTACGTACTGTAGAAGCCTGAAAATTTCCCAATCTTCTCCATCTGTCTTCCTTTTATGTTTTTGTACAATACACTCCGTTAAGCCCTGAACCCTACACCGGCTCAGGGTGTGGCCACGTAGAAGTTCATGAAGTAGGTAACGAGGTCCACACCTCTTCCGGCGGTCGCACTGAGAATTGTGAAAATGAGGACGGTCTCTTCGGGCTTTGGGGTTCGGGTCGCGGGTTTCAGGCTTCGGGCTATCAATCTATGGAATTTCATGCTGGCCCCTGCGGGGTGGGGGAGTGGATCCTTGTAGCAGTCGCTGCATAATACCTTTGAATACCCTGAACCCTCATAGTGAAATCCCAAGATCTTACCCCCAAATCCCAAAGCTCTAGGAACCTTAATCATGAGCAACAAAATTCCAGCCCCGCACTCCCGCGAAAGCACCAGTAGGGTTTCTGGTGATTAAATGTGGCAAGACTTTGACTTCTCGTCTTCTCAGATGAACATAGAGCATGTACTCCTACCAATATTCAACAGGGACGCGCAGCATCTACTATCACCAACTTCCAGGAAGGAACACCACTCACCAAAACCTGTAATGACATCTGATCTTAAACAGGCATGGTATTGGGTCATATAATTGTGAGCTATAGTCCAAACTCCTAGTATCCCTCCTAATAGACCCTATAGTGATCCCCCATATAATTCCCTATATAACCCCCATTTAAGGAATTTAGACTACAGCTCATCTAGAGAAAGGAAACGAAACAAGGAAGTGATAAGGTTGGGTGGCAGCATTTGGGTACAAAAAGGTCTCTGAAGTGCCGGGCGCTGTATTCAACAAATGTGTGTCACAGGATCTGGTAGGGTTTAGGGTTTACAAGATCCGGGGTTCCGCTTTTCTACCCCAAGACACTAGAGTCCTTGATATTATTGAAAGCCCCCCCAAAAAAATCCTAATATTGAGAACCCATTTTTCCAACACTGGGTCAAAACAATGTACACCTCAACCCTTTGAGGGTTGCACTGGGGCCTATCATCTCCTCCTAATCTTATGGGTAGGGGGTTACATATATGGCGGTTTCCCAGAGTCAAGGGTCCCTGCTTGGGGTTCCCCATAAGAGGGGCTATAATGTTTTGAGTCTATATTCGGATCCACTTACGTACTTTAGGAAAAACTACCTTATGTTGTGGCTGGAGAATTAAATGCTGAAGTCACAGCAGGGGCTATTCTTGAAACGGATACGCCCCAGCGCTACACCTTGCAACAACAACCAATATTGAGACGAGAAGGAAATCTCACAACATGAGTGTTGATATTGTGCGAGCTATACCTGATGATCATGCTTAGATTCCATGCCTTCAGTTATGCCAGTCGTCAGCTGGACTACGCTATCCTGGCGTCTCCAGAGAGACCGGCGTCTCCAGAGAGACCCCAACTTCGACGCTCTCATAGCCTCTGTATCAGCAAAATACTGGCTTATGGTCTAGCTGCAGCAGAAACTCAGATGACTCGAGTCTACAAGAGAAACAAGAACTCAACAGCTGCAGCAACACACGTGATCACACTCGCAAATGACATGGCACAAATGCAGTAGCCATCAAAAATAAGTCGCAAACTGTATTGACTCACAGGAGCTTTGTGGGAGCTGGAGGAATCCCTAAACCCTAAACCCTACCAACTCAAAAACCTGAACCCCAAACAGAGCATCAGCGCATCCCTACAAACCTTAAGATGATACCTGGACCCCCCAAAGTGCAGAATAATGGTCTGCTTGGCTGTGATTAACGGCTTTGGGCCAATATCTTGAGGTGTAGGGTTTATGGTCTACCCCTAAGGGTCCATGTACCTAATAATTGGGTACTTGGATTTTGGGTAATAGTAATTATACTACAGGTTTTGGGGTAGGTATAGGATTATTGGGTACTTGGACCCTTAGGGTACTGTTGGAGTCCAGGTGCTCCATGTCTTGTAGTTCGTTCCCTACGCGTAGCCCCTAAAAAGTATCAGTATATGCGTGCTTCACAACATGATCCCTAGATAATCCCTAAGAACCCCCAATCCCCTTGCGATCCCCATTTATCCTTACACATGCGGACCCCTTCTTTTTGAAAAAACATGTCCCCCAAACCCATATAAAACAAGCTCGGGCCCTGGCATGTGTGGGCGGAATCAGCGATAAGCGCATCAGACTTGCCAATGGCTCCGGAGATCAGCTGACAAAGGCAAATGAGCTATAATCTAAACTCCTTAAAGGAGGTATATAAGCCATTATATAGGGGACTACTATTGGTTATTGAGGGGCATACTAGGAGAGTAGGCTATGGCTCGAATGGCTAAGAGGCTTGGTAATTGGTTGGCCTGATTATGGGGGGCATCTAAGTCTGTGGGTAAACCTTGGTTTGGGTCCCATCGATGCATAGGACTGTTGAGGGCTTATAGGGTTTAGGGACCTACAGCTAAGTTGCAGGGTTCGGGGCATCACGTTTAGAGTGTTACGGTGCGTACCCGGACTCTGCGGGTCTACCTTTGAACAGTAATGTTTGAAAAAGGTTCCTTTCTCTGCTTCCATGGCGCAGCCTAAACGAAGCTTATTCAGAGAGTTCTAGGCACCTTGTACTAAACAATTAGACGAGGAAACTAGGACCACTGGTCCACTTGTTCAGCCCTTCCATTAACATGACGGGGTAGCTGCTGCATCCTAGCGGACTTCTTCCTGAAGCTCTGAGGGACGTCCCTACAAGGTGTCTACATGTGGCCTGTTCGCCGAGGTTTAGGCGTTAGGGTTGGGTTTAGGGCTTAGTGTTTGCATTTTGAGCTACAAAATCTATGGGTCTGGCGCTCACAAGACCTATGCAAGCCCAAAGCCCTATATAACCCTGTACTATAGTAGTTTCCATTTTCTTTTCCAGTATCACTATATCTATAAAATCCCTATATAATCTTTATATAATCCCTATATAGCACCCCAAAACCCTAAGCAACCCTGAATCCCAAGTCTTATGCCTTCAGTTCAGCTACCACCTCGAACCACCCAAACACCTAAACACCTAGTAGGGTTTAGGGCTTAGGGTTCCAAATCATACCCCTTCTCATAGGTATTCGGGGAATTTTGGTAAAGCTAAAAAAACTACCCGCCCAACCTCAAACCAACATTATTATAGAATGGTAGTTTCCATTTTCTTTTCCATTCTCCCTATATAGCCCCAATATACTTTATAGTAGTTTCCATGTTCTTGTCCATGATCTCGAAACCCTAACTCTAAGCCCTATAGTAGTTTCCATGTTCTTTTCCATTATCCCTAAGGAGCCGTGGCCTGGAAGATTAACACAAAGGATGTGACGAAGCAGACGAAGAGAAGCCACTTGGAATCCGCCTGTTGCCGAGTTGCGCAGGCTTTGGGGCTATATTGGAGAACAGGCAGGGATTATAGGGTATATATTAGGGTTATATTGAGGTTATATAGGGATTAGAGGGTATATTGGGACTAAATTGGGATAATGGAAAATAGAATGGAAACTACTATTAAAGGTTTAGGGTTGAGGGTTTAAGGTTCATTCTCCCTCCCAAAAAACTGTCATCAAATGGGCCTCATTTTCCTGAACTCCTGTAACCTTTTCGGGTAACTGCAACTGTAAGGGGGAAGAACCTAATGGGGATGCAGGTGTTACATGAGCCATTCTCTAAACTTCTAGTACACCCCTTAATAAGCCCTATAATAGTCCCCTATATGATCCCCTGTATAAACGCCCTTTTACAGAGTTTAGACTATAGCTTAGGAGGACCCCCCACCCTGTAATAGTGGTGTAATAAGAATATAAGAGGACCCTCATATGATCCCTATTATCCCTTATAGTCACTATTACTGGGTGGGGGGTCCACCTAAACTATAGCTCACATGGGGTCTGGGGGTTTGGGGATCCAAGGCTCAGGGCTCAGGGGCTTGATTTAGGGCTTTCAAAGTTCATGGTGTGAAGTTTAGGGTCTATAGTCCCCCTTAAGAAGATAGAATATAGGGTATATGGGGCTCTTATTCTATACCCAAAGCCATATTCTATCTGCTTAAGGGGGACTATAGCGCTTGTCAGTAGAATACAAGCCCAGAGTTCACCATCGAAAGTCAACAGGGCACCTAGACCCATCGCTACCGGTACTTCGTGCTCGTAGGCCTGAGCTAACACTTACCGCTAGGCACTACCTGAAACAACAGGCGCTTACCTACTCGGATGGCACTGTTGGTGCATAACATCCTACACACGGGGCCGTTAGAGGCCAAGGCACATAAAGAGGAGAATCAGGAGCCCTAAGCCTAAACCCTAAGCCCTAAACCTTTAACCCTAAACCCTAAACCCTAAACCTTAAACCCTAAACCCAAAACCCTTACAGAACCATCTTTCAGGGGTTCTAACGCATAAGTGGTCTTTTGGGGTTCTCGGCTTCGTAGGCTCGGTGCCGGAGGCTTAGCATTTCGCTTAAGCAGATAGCTGTAGCTGTTCATTTGAGCTCTAGTCTAGACTCCTAGTATCCCGCTTAATAACTCCTATAGTTATCCCCTATATAAGCCCCCTTTGACGAGTTTAGACCCTAAACCCTAAACCCTAAATCCTAAACCCTAAGCCCTAGACAATCCCGGGTATAATCCTAGACTATAATACACTTGGATGGAACACGGAATCGCAAAGCGTGGAATCTTCTCTACTCTCAAGGTGCATGCAACCTCAAGGCTTATGCTCAGGGTTTCTATGGTTTAGGGTTTAGGGCTTCGGGTTTGGGGCTTAGAGTTTATGGAAAATAGGGTTTAGGGCTGAGAGTTTAGGGTTTCGAGCTAAAGGCTTCGGGTTCAGGGTTTAGGGCCTAGGGTTTAGGGCTCAGGGCACCACCTCCTTCACTACGAAGAGTTTAGGATTCAGGGCAATTCAGGGTTTACCACATGTCTGATCGTATGATCACTTCCCTCTGATGCTACCAACCCCCTAAGTAATATTGAGGGCGTTCTTGCGATTTGCGCTCTCGTATAAGAGTCTTAGACGGGTGGAGGGCCTCACTATTTGAACATGGAGATTAGTTCTGTCTGAAACAATTCGCCCCTGCTACCGAGAAACTATGGGTCTCGGCTTGCGTGCTTTGCAGTTTATACTGGGTACGAGCTCACGATGTACGAGAAGGTGATAATCCCCACAATCCCTGTAGTTTCCGTTTGCTTTTCCATTGTCCCAATATAACCCCTATACATATAACCCCATATAATCCTCCAAGGATAAGGCTTCAGGGCTTAGGGTCTAACTCAAATCGTCGTCAACCCCATCACAGACTGGCAAGCATACCTCCTTAAGATCCGCGGGGGCCGGGATATCAGAGTCAGAGCATTTTTCAGTAGGTTGGTAAATACTGCTTTTCAAGGGAGAACCATGATTGTAGAAGAGGAATCTTGGACAATAGTGTTGGCACTAATTTTAGCCCCTCTAGTAGGAGTGCGAGAATCAAACAATACACTGCTTTTGAAGCAATCGTATCCGCAAACCCCAACACCCTCCCAAAGCCTTTCACCCCCGAAACACCGCTTCCACCTCTGAGCGCGACCACCCGAAACTCAGAAGACTCTAAAGACAACCCAAACTCTGAGGGTCCAAGTACCCAATATTTAGGTACTTGGGTTTGGGGTAATAATAGTTATAGTATAGGTTTTGGGTAAGTATACGATTATTAGGTACTTGGACACTTAGGGAAAACCCGTTCCCTTCATTATTACCCCCCACCCTCGCAAATAACCAAAATCCCATAAATATACAACGGTACTAAATGATGACAATCAAGATCCCCCAATATAATACCAGTTTTGTTCCCTCTAAAGCTGAGCTGTCAATTTAAAGCGCACCCTCATGCGGTCCACGTCGAACATCTCATGGCCTAAGTTCATGAATGCACTGTAGGTGTTTTGGCTTCAGTCGCTTCTGGGAGTAAGGTTTACCGTAAACCCTAAATCAAGCATGAGCCTAACAACCATAAGACTGTGCGAGCCCTACATGCACTCTCATCAAAGGACACCGTGCAGTGGCATGCAGCCACCGCAGAAAGCAATAGACCAGTTCTGTAGCGTGTGTACTCTTACTTTTGCAGGATTACATCTCCATGATCTTCAGAAAGCTATGTCATGCCATATACTTCACAAAGCACTTGCAACAAACATGACGAGAATGTTATAGTCTGTCCACCAACAATGACTGGGCCTCGCGATGCAGTCACACCTTGAACCATTCCTCCTTTCCTTGTGCTAGTTTGGAAAACAACAAAAAATCACGTAGCCAAAGCTGTACAAGCCGTAGACTTGACACCCTAAGGTCGCAATACCCTTTGCCCTGATCTCGATCTCAAACCCCCAACCCAATTCAACTCCTAACCCTTGCATCCCAGACCCCAAATACAAACTCCAAGACCCCATAGAGAGGGCTCGCTCAAGATAGCACTTGTAGGTTCACAGGGTATAGTCCCCCTTAACTAGATAGAATATGGGGTAGATAGGGGACTATATATAGTCAGAGAGTTGGGGATCTAACTCCCCAACCTAGCTTCTGAAAGCGGGCATGCTAATTCTACCCCACTTGTAACCACCCATGCCTCTATACGTTGTGCACAGTACGGAATTCAGGAATGAATCCTCGGCATACACAGTCTTTGATTACAGTCGTAACCTGTTCCCCCATCCATGCTACCTCCTGCTTCAGGGGAAGTGCGCGAACGGGTAAACTGAGTACATGTACTACAATGGAGGTATGTATGGAGAATATGCCCTAAACCCTACATCCTAAACCCTGAACTGGATCCCTTAGGCTCTGAGGACTCATAATACAAGGGTTTTGGGCCCAATTTGGGCCATTTTGAGCCTCAGGGGATAGCTATACGGATTCACTCCGGCCCCTAAACCCTAAACCCTAAACCGCGTGGCTCTTAAGCTACTGCCAGGCTCCGCACTAGGGAGACCTTCAAGAAACAACCTTGACCCTACTGAAGCCTTATGCCCTAAAGCCCTGCATGTTACAGCGACTCTACAGACCTTAAAACCCCAGCACCTCAAAAACCGACCTAACGATACCAAAGTCTTAGATCCTAAACCCTAACCCTAAATTGTTGTTTCCATTTTCTTTTCCATTATCCCACTATATCCCCAGTAGAGCCCTAATATTACCCCAGTGGGGTTGTTTCAGCAGCCGAGCAGCCCAGAGGGCCCAGCAGATTGAACGTCATGGCAGTTTCGCGGATCTTGGGGGTACACGATTTCCAGCATAAAAAGCGTCTTTCGTATGTCCCTTTTTGCATTGTGGGATTTAGGGCTTGGTACTTCAGTGTCCGGTGCAACTTCGGGTTGTGGCATTGACATTTCCCAGCAATAAGCCGAGCTGTCCCGGGTGAATTGTAAACGCCAAGCAACAAAGCCCCCGACAGCAGCATGTCGAAGCAACCTAAGCCCTTAACGCTCAAATCGGTGAAGCCTCGTAATAATGTTGATATTCATAACCCCGCATGACCGAAGTAATAGCTGGTGAAGGACTTGCAAGAATCCCGTCCTGAGATATGAAACATGCTTTTCCACTTGTTTTGCCGTTTGAAATCCTGAGATCTGAACCTCAAGCTTAGAACCCTAAACTCTAAACCCTGCTGCGAAGCTGGGATTAAGGCTTAGGACACTTGAGGCGCCGAAAAATGACACTTAATTGATGGAAAGCCTAGACCACAAACAGTTTTTGCTCTTTGAATAGTAGCAATACCCGTATATAAGGAAAGTCTAAATGAAATAGTTGGTTGTCTTTGGCCAAAACCTGTCTGGCGGACCATTTGACAGCTTCATGGACTCTACTGTATAATCATGACCTCAAGCCCTGAAACCCAAAATCAAATCCCTGAAAGACTTGAACTCTGAAGGCTGGACTCGAGCTCTTTGTTCAAGACGCACTTGCGTCTGGATACGCTCCCAGAAAACGGCCCCATGCCGTGCTCTGCTTAGCAGAGCCCTGGATCGAGTAAAACTCTTGTCGTGGTCTTTCTTCAGGTGCGCCAAGAAAAGCCACCGCGTTCCTTCAATACACAACATGAAGTTAACAAACGCTCTAGCCTGCGCACACAAAGGCTGGCACGGGAAACCCCACAACAATATGCTCCATGGACTTCTCTACGCATGCCTGGCACCGTTGAACCAGGCAGAATCGAGGTGCGATGGCTTTTGCCTCGTGCCCTGAAAGATATGACACTGCTTTCATTATTCACCGAACACAATGTTTTGCACAAGTCCCTTGCATATTCTTACTGGAAAATATGATGACAAATCACGGCCACAAGGAGTAAAGCTAACTTGCGCGCCTTCGGCGCTTCATTTCTGCAACGTACTTCTGCAGCTGCTCTCGGTAAGCTGGCATCCTGTCCTGCGCATTCATACACAGCGGTTGGAGTTTTCCTATGGAAACCATGCTGCATTAATCATAGAACTAGCCGTCTTGCTATTCGATAACTGTGTTCCTCACATGGTAGTTGTTCAAAATACCTGTCCCATTTTGTAGGTTCCCTGTTTGGTTAGGGTCCCCCCTCAAGGAAGTGTATTCCCAAAGGTCCCTTCCTTACAAGGACCTTTAGAACAACCCCCACATGGCACGTTGTCCTGCATGTACAACATGGCTGCGCGGCTCTTCAAGGCTTGGAATCTGCTGTGGATAGCTTTCATCAAGTCCGGCTTCACCTTAGCTCTGGATCGCAGGGTTTGTTGGTGGTTAAACCCAGTAAGATAACATTCGTAAAAAAATACTATATCCCAAAAGGAGGATATAATATTACTCTATACTGGGTACCATAGTATCCCCAAGTAGAATACTACTCATCTGATATTATCGCGTCAATAGGCACTGCTCACACACTTTCGCCAAGGTTTGTATGTGCAAGCTAGCACATTGTGTTCGCATGTGTTCGCTGCAGATGATTATTGCGGGGATAGGCTTGCGCAGGCATACTTGTGGCCTTCAGGACACAAAATAAGCGTTGAATTCTGCCGGGTAGTCGCATAATGAAAAGTGATGGGCAAAGGCTCTCTTGCCATGATCGCGTTGGCATAGCCATCCCTCAGCTCCTGATCATTATCAAGCTTCCAGCCATAGAGCCCGTCGAGCTGCTCAAGATGGACCCCGTTGCGCGTTAGAACGCCTGAGGGTCATAAACGGACACGACACTGTTAAGATATCTTGGTTGGCCTTTGGAAACCTTTGAAAAATATTAGTATGTAGTCTCCTTATGAAAACCATTAGGGAAAATGTTTAAGTATCCCAAACGCCAACCCAGATATCTAATAATCAAAGAAATTACAGGACTTTCGGACATTCCGATGTAAAACGCTACAGCAATAACTGCGAATTCTTTTTGTGGAAACGCGAATGCATCGACCTGCTGTCTCAGGCTATTTTGAGCGTGAGCCGTCAGCATTGTAAGGGGAGCCTCGTTTGCCACTTGTTAGAGGAGCCGTCTAATACATATTTACATTTGTGTTCCTGCTTCAAAGTCGTGACTGCCTGCTCCGATACCTGACTGGCACATCTGCCAGCTCAACAATAAACTGCGATGAAATCTGTGCCTGCGTTCTCTCCCCAAATGTGTGACCCTGAATTGGCATCCTCAGCCTGGTACCCAATGAAGCCCAGATGCCTGAAACACTCAGATCGCCCCAGACCGAGCCGTCTGCACCACTGACCAAGTTGCCCATCAAGTCTGCCTGAAAGGCTTCGCCGGACCTGTCAACATGCTTACGAGTGCCAAACCTCATTTCATAGTAGTTTCCATTCTATTTTCCATTATCCCAATTCTACCCCCAATGTAACCCCAACATATTATGGTAGTTTCCATGTTATTTTCTATACTAATCTCATTTCTAATGTTGGAGCCTTGTTAGCCCTTAGTCTAGTGGTCCTTACTTACATGTGTACTCTACACCATTGAAAAAGTCTACGAACCCGATGGAGGACGCATGGTGAGGACCCAGGAAACAGCTGAAGGCCCCTATTAGGGGCCCATTGTTGGGACTTTTGATCAGCAACTTGTTCCAGAAGCTTCTGCGGTCGCCCACAAGCCGCAAACCCCACAGCCTGATATAAAGCATCAAACTCTTAAAGCGACAAGAAGGCTGGTGGCCTTGCCATGATTTTGCGCAAGCTGGCTTGGCTGACGATGTAACCTGCCCCACCACAAAAGCCTCCCGCATCCTCTACACCACAGTTGGGAATGCCAAGCGCGATCAGGTCAGAGGGGTCGCGAGCTAACAACGCCTGCCTGGCGTTGTCAATGTTTACATACACGTCATCATCCAGCACGAAAAACCACGAATACTCTTCGAGCTGCTTTGCTGCTTCCTGCAAGGCGTAGCCTATCCTGCAGCAAAGCGCCTTGCCATGATCATCTCCGCACATGCTGACGCCCATGATGGGTGGCTCATGATCGGGCCTTGCCTCGTCTCCAACGATAAGCAGACCGTCCGCCCGCACTTCACGAACGTCGCCACCCCACGTGTTCATGATTGCATCAACCTGCGTTTCATAATTGCTGCTATGTGATAGCACCACGAATAAGATACCGGCATTGTCCTTGCGTCCTTGCCAACCTTGGCCTGTTCCAACTTCTGACTGCTTGTCAGCAAAAAAGCTCCTCTCGCTGGTACGCTTGTAAAATGCAGGATGCATCATCTTCTCCTACAACCGGCGAGAAAGCCCACGCAAGGCAAACTGAAAGCCATGCAAGCATTCGCCAAAGCTACTGTGGTTCGGTATCGTTTCTGCAAGCAAAAGCCCTAGAGCCTGGAAGACAAAAGCGGTTGGTGCAAGTCAGTCATACGCCAGGCAGCATGTGGACGGGTAAGGGCTGACCAACCATGTCACGCCAGACAACCGGAGTCTGCACAAGTCTAGTGATTTCGCAGTGGCCACACAACGAACAAAAAGCCCGATCTAGGTTCGGTGATCCACTCATATCTAGACTTCTCGACTCTTCTTACAAATGCATCGGTAATGGGTTGCCAGGTCCCCGGATGAAGGAGTGAGTAGGAATCCATTGAAGAACCCGCGTGAAGCTGTCTGAAACCCCAAAGCAAGCACTTCTTTCTCGGAGCTATCGTAGCCGTGAAGTGAGCTGGCGGTGCACTTTGTGCCCACCATTCTTGCAAGAGCAGGAAGACAAACCCTTGCTCCATCAACAGGGCTCCTACGTAGCTCCTTTTTGGGAAGTATCGTTTTTGGACGAAGCACTTCCAGGAATTACCCGAAGGGATTACGCCCAAGGCCCCTTCACATAGCGGCTGAAGGAAAAAAGAATGGAGGCATTCACCCCTATATCATGTCCAACAATGCGGTTGCATTACTTGTCTTTTCCCTTCCTTCGTGCCCTATTTACAGCCAGCAACTTAAGCCCAGAGCCTATCCCTCCCTACAACCGAGTGAGACGTCAGCGCAGGTGAAGCTGAACGATGGACAGGACAGCAGAACTTAGACATAAGCTTTACTCCGAAGCGCAGTTTTACTGGGTTGCTGTTAAGGAACCCGTATTAAGTTACCTCTATAAAGAGACCCTATTATTAGGTGTATATACCCATATGATGGCAACATACGTAAGATTCCTTAACAGCAACCCAGCTCATCTAGGTTCATGTCCAGGAAGCACTAAGCGTGCGACCAAGAGTGGAGATTATGTGTAGACTGCAAGCGTGTGATGGGGTTTGGCTTACGGAAATTCAAATTCTCTATAAGCCCTAAACCATAATCCCTCAACCGGATTCTGGCGACCCCAACCGCCCAAATTGGAACGTGCCCTGGAAGTATTATAGGGCTGCTACAGGGTCCTACTCTTGCGGGTAAGGGAAAACAACATCTCCTCACTACAAACAGTATAGATGTGCATATATACATGTGTATTTATATATATATATAGTACCCTGTATAACCCCATTCCATGCTCCATGTTCTTTTCCAGTTGATTATCCATGTGCCCCTGAAGCCTAAAAATCCGAGCTGCTCGAAGCTCACATGCCCGCCACCGACTAGGAAGACCAGAACCCTAAACCCTAACCCTCTTATACTGGTTGCTAGTAGGGTAGGGCATGGGAAAGACATGTAGCTATATGTTATATGCTATATTTATATACTGGGGCCTCAAAGTAGATATGTGGGAACCTCTTTGGGCCCTAAGTCAGGCCTTAAGTATACACCATGGACTATTATTTGGGAATGGGAGCAAGCATGTAGGATACCTCTAAAAATAAGGAGATCCACAAGCTCCCTATTAAAAGGGAACCTTATCATCAGAACAGACTCTAGACAGCCTTGCTGGAGGGCCGCGAAATTTGACACCTGGCTTTTGGTAGTATCTGCAGAGGCGCGAAGTAGGCTACTTTGTGCTGTAGTTGAATGCAGGCTCTACGCCTCTTGCCTAACTCGCCACTAGTTTCCATATAGAATCACCTAGCACAATCGCCCTTGACCTGGTGGCATGCAAAGCCATGCTATATCGAAGTCTTTCTCGAGAGGTCCCGTGCTTGTAAAGCGCAGAAGAAGCAGACTCTTGTAGAAGGATGCCTAAGCACAAACCCGGGAGATTCTGATAAAGCTCATCCGAATTGGACTTAGGAGTCATAGTCTAGTCTCAACCCAGCCAAGTCCTCAGCCCTGCCTACTCCCTCTCTTGTCCCATCCCAGTCTCTGGGGCGTATAGCCGCAATGGAACTCTTTTACAAAGACCTTCTGATTCCTCTTCATGGGCTTCAACATATAGGATTTGCGATGTTTTTTTCGGCTTACCACCCTCATATTAGGCAGCTGACATATTTGACGCATCTAGAAATCTAGAAGATGTTGGCGGCCGATGCTCTCACTTCACCTGCGGGTTCATTAGCGCTGCTGCCAGCTACGGCCCGCCGTTGGTGTGATGATGGTGGGTCCCGTGATGCCTCGTCAGGGAGCTGGTGTGGGGATATCGGGGTTGTATAGGGATAATGGAAAGGAACATGGAAACTACTATAGTACAATAGGGTATATAGGGTATAAATCGGGGTTATATAGGGATAACGGAAAATGAAAACTACTGTAGTATATTACATTGGGTTTAGGGCTTGGGGGCTACAGCATCGTTAAAGGTTCAATTAGGATATTGATAATCGAGGTGCCTTCCTAAATGCTAGACCTTCAACATTGGATGTCCGAATTAATGGAAGCTGACAAGAGTGGCTTCCTTAGCGGCACCCATTTTACCTGTGGGATGATTCCTGCGCCTCCCGAGGAAAACAGTGTGCTCTTTTAAATTCTTAATGTCAAGTCGCTATATGGATGCTGTTCTACATGCGTCAGGGTTTCCTTGCCCCCACCCTTTGCGCCATCTTGACCGGGTGGGCATCCACATACAATTTCAAATAGTCTATACATGTATATATGCAGTGTCAACATGCACAAGGAGCCATCTGATCTTGCACCCGCCCTTGTGCGGGCTTGCGCGCGCTGCCCCGTGTAGTCTTGCCACTATAGGCGGGGGCCTAGAACTGAATGCATATGAGCTAAAATTTAAACTCCTAGTATCCCCCTACTAACCCCTGTAGTAGTCCGCTTTTTCATCTCCCATCTTTCCCCCTTAAAGGAGTTTAGACTATGGCTCATATGGCAAACCTAGGACAACCCTGGAGCTCAGACCCTAAACAGTTGGCAGGCTAAAAGGACCTACGCAGCCGGCAGCAACATGAGGGTGCGGTGAATATTATAGTGGGGCCAAGGACCCAAATAATAGGGCTTTCGGTCCCAAATACCATTATCATTATCGCATTTGGGTCCTAGAACCCTATTATTTGGGTCCTCCGACCCTTAGGGATTGTAGTGGGGTCAATGAACCCTAAACTCCATGAACTTGAGGAATCTGTTCGAGGTCCGTCAGGGCTTGTGGATACATCGTACTGCGCCTGCGTGACAGGCAACTTGCAACTAGAAAGGACAATGCAAGCAGGTAGGAGGTCTGGTCAAAAATGAGAGGCCCACAAACCATCCAGAATCCAGCCCGCGACGCTTGTCCCGTCGCTCATCTGATTTGCGGTGTCTTGCAGCTTGTGTCCAGGAGGGGCAAGTCAATGTACAGAGAAAGAGAGAGCGAGAGAGAG
>CAJNIZ010020380.1:64296-76173 GCA_905231905.1 Symbiodinium pilosum | reverse complement strand
TTATAGTAGTTTCCATTTTCTTTTCCATTATCCCAATACAACCCCAATAAAACCCTAATATGTACCCTATTATAGTAGTTTCCATTTTCTTTTCCATTATCCCAATACAACCCCAATATACTATATAGTTCTACAGCACCTCTCCGGATTCCTGGTTTGGGTCAGTGAAAAACTTAGGCGCTGCAAGCCTGATTGCTGCGTAGTTTTTTTTAAAAGGCTTGGGGTTTTACAGTCCCCGCTTCAGTAGATAGCGTATGGTTTTGGGTATATTACAATAAGTTCCCCATGCACCCCATCTTCTCTCTCTGCTTAAGGGGGAGTATAGGGTTTAGGGTACTGTAGGTAGTATAGCATCCGACTTCCTCACATTTTCCGACTTTGTTCAAACATGATTCATTCCACCAGTTTATTCCAACAATTCAGCCGCTTTTCCTTTACGGGATATGGGTGCCCATTGGGGTAATAGTAGGGTTGTATTCGGGCTATATAGGGATAATGGAGAAGAACATGGAAACTACTATTTAGGTCCAATTCAGATCCCCAATGCTGCTGCTTGAACGGGCCTAGAGAGGACAAACCTTAAGCCATGCCTCAAGACAGGGCTTTAGGGCTTTCTACTACCGAAAAAACGAATGTTTCGTAATATCCCTACCAAGATTCTTCCAAATCCTGATACAGGTTCTTTACCGACAATACAGCTCCGTTCACGCCGAGATAAATCATACGTAATCCCTTTTAGACCCGAAGGCCCTCTGCAAAGTCCAGAGAAAGACCATCAGCCTTAAGCCGGGCACAGATGAAAAGTCCGACGCTGATAGTAGCAGTGGTAATAGTAGTAACAAAAGTAAAATGGTCATAATCATAATAGTAACAGTAAATGTAGTGATATTAGTAGTCATAGTAGCCATCAAGCCTAACAGGACAGTCTCAAGCCAGTCTGAAGCCCTAAATTACATGGCGCCCAGCAAGTCTGCCGAGATCTCGACCTCTTGGATCCCGACGATCCTGCTATCGAGGAAGAAGAGCGCCCAGGGCTGGAGACCTAACAGCGCTCTGTGAATCCTACGTAGAGACTAGAGTCTTGTTAATACATTCTAGATTATGCTACTATCATAGCCCTATCATCTTGTTCGTTTTGTTATCACCATGTTACAAGTATCCTTCATTCATTCTTCTTGCGATGTGAACCTTGTTAGGCATCCAAGGGGTTAGGGTCGTGGCTTGGGGTTCAGGTTGAAGGACTTGGATTTTATTTAGAAGTTTTTTGTGTCTTAGCATAAAGCATCGAGTCTGAACAGCTGTTTCTGAACCGCATTATCTAGCCATTGAAGAGGTGGTTTGCTGTGATCTTGCGGACATAAAAGAGCCTGCCTTTGTTGTCTCTTGTGGGGCTGTTGTGGTAGGGGATCTAGGGGCTGTGTTCCTCAGGCCCACAGATCCTTGCGACATTTGAGCTACTGTCTAAACTCCTAGTATCCCCCGTAATAACCCCTATAGTAGTCCCCTATATAATCCCCCATGTAAAGCCCCTTTAAGGAGTTTAGACTCTAAACCTTAAACCCTAAACCCTAAATAGTAGTTTCCATTTTCTTTTCCATTATCCATATATCTAACCCCTTTATAACCCCCCTTTAAGGAGTTTAGACCCTAAACCCTAAATCCTAAACCCTAAATCCTATATAATCCCTTATATAACCTATCATCCCCTATATAACCACCCTTTAAGGAGTTTAGACTCTAAACCCTAAACCCTAAACCCTATTTGTGATTATGGTGTGTCTTGTGGCCTGTGGGGTGCAGCCTTCCTTGCCAAAGGACCCCATTGAATGGGTTCAGGGTTTAGGGTTTGGGGTTTAGGGTTTAGGGTTTGGGGTTTAGGGTTTAGGGTTTGGGGTTTAGGGTTTAGGGTTTGGAGTTTAGGGTTTAGGTTAGGGTTTGGGGTTTAGGGTTTAGGCACAATGCTGAAGCAGAATGGTCGATTGAGTCAGCTATACCCGATGCGAGAGTCTATCTCATGTTCCAGGTGGAATATTTCTCAGCTCATAACCCATTTCTGGTTATCTATAGGATCCTTCAGGCAACCCTCCATAGTCCTTTCCTTATCCCTGTGACTCCCTAGGATTCTTAAGGGTGCCCAATATTGGGTAAATCCCTTTACACCTTTACTATTCTTGTTGCCATATAATACCTGAATCCTAAACCTCATCCGTCATCACCTTAAGAGATACAGCTCTCTACGCCTGCAAGACGGCCCACACAAATCTTCAGCAAGCATAGGGTCTACAACTTGATCAGAACTTAGGACTTAGGGGCAAGAGCTTGGGATTTGGGATTTCGGGTTTCTGATTAAGGTTTCCAATCTAGAGTGAGACCACGATTTCCAGGGAATTCGCCTACGTAAAGAGCAGGATATAATATACTGCATTGCCTCAGTGGGTATTGTGCGATCAGCCATGACCCTAACCACTGAACCCAGCTGTAGCTCTAAACCCGAGCCCCTAAACCTTGAGCCTACAGTAGGGAGTACCTGGAGGGTCATGGGGACTTGGTAAGTACGTTAATAATTAGGATAACTAGGGTTACTATATGGGGTATAGGGGTTCTTAACCTACTTGCTAAGTCCTCCAAGTAAGGGAATATAATCCTACACAATCCCTATAGAACATATTCCCTTCTCCCCTTCTAACCCCCGGTACGTAAACTCGACCCTCAGCATGAACCTCAAGCCCGGACAGCGCCAAAAGCGCTGCTCACATGAGGCTCGTCTACGTCAAGCCCACCTTTATGATAGAGTTACCAGGAGACTCAGATCAAAGGATAAAGGATTCAGATTTTAGAGAGTGGAGGTTACGGTTTAGAGTTTAGGGTTTAGGGTTGGTTTTCCGGGTTTGCGGGGATCCGAATTTAGGAATTAGGGTTGAAATTAGAGAGCTTGGGCTGTAGCACCAAGGCCCACTTCCCTTGGGGCATTCTTTTCTATTGCTTCAGAAGCTGAGGGGTGGCCCAGCTGTTGCGGAGGAAAACAATTGCAGCTTGTTATCTGATTGCAGATAATGCTAGCAGTTTCAAGTGATGATAAGGCACTGAATTTCTAGGTTTCGTGTTTGTGCTCAACGGGCCCTTGGAGTTCGGAGGCTGTCAGACAAGTTCAGCGGCGATTGGGTTGTCTGCAGGGTGGAGGGGTCCGGTTTGGGGGATAAGCAGTACTGACGCCGCACCTGACTAGCACATCTTCTGTCACCCCATTAAGTATTCCTGTTGAGATGTTCAATGCCATGACGGTAAATTGTGTCATGATGATTGCTTTTGGTGCTCTTGTCATCGCGCTAAACCTTAACTTATTGGTGTTTAGTATGTAAGAAGGAATGAATCCCTTTAATAATCCTTAGATACTCCCCAAGAGCAGCTTCAATTTCCCTAGGAACAACCAGCAATTAAGCCTTGTCCATTGTCCACAGGAGCGAAGGCCGAAGGCATCACAACGCTCCCGAGAGAGGATTGGACTGTCGATCCCTATGCCGTGGCCACAGGAGACTGAAGAAAACTAAAAGAAAATGTGATCGCGATGGTAGTGCTGTTACTAGTGCTGTTACTAGGACTGGAACTAATACGAGCGCGAGGAGGAGTAGTAGCAACAGTTCCGAAAACCTAGCGTCAAATAAGAGCGGAGCGCCTCCTCCTCCTCCTCCTCCTACTACTACTACTACTCCTCCTCCTGCTGCTATTACTGCTCTACTACCACTACTAGTGGTAGTAGTAGTAGTAGTAGTAGTAGCAGCAGTAGTAGCACTAGTAGCACTAGTACGAGTCACAGCAGCAAGAGCAGTAGCAGTCGTCGTCACCGCCGCCGCCGTGGTCGTCATTGTCGTCTTCATCGTGGTGGCTGATGCCGGCGCCGGCGCCGTCATCAATCTGTACGTAGTGGTAGTGGCAGTAGTAGCGGTAGCCTCAGCGGCAGCAGTGGTGATGGTGGCGGTGGGGGTGGTAGTGGTAGTTGTAGTACTAGCAGTATCAGCAGCAGTAGCGATAGGGGCAGCAGCGGCAGTAGCAGCAAGAAGAAGCAGCACCAGGAAAAAAGAGCGAATCGATGAACTTGGTTGACAAGTAGCTGTGGCCGCAGCAGTAGCTGTAACAGAACCCGCGCTACTAGTACAGGTATCAGTCCGATGAAGATTTATCAGCAACAGTCAGCAGCAGCATGTTGCGAATACTCATACTAGCAATCTGAGATGATAATGCTGAAGACTCACGAGAACTCGGGATCGCTACTGGAATTCTGAGCCCATCCGAAGCTGGCAAATCTTCAGCCCAACGCCTGCCAAGTTCTGGATCGACGGGCGCAAGTACGAGGTCATTGGGAGAGTCGGAAGTGGTTCCTTTGGAACCGTCTTTGAGGCCCTTGCCCTTAGCATAAGTGTCTAGGTCCTTTTCAGTTTGCGGGAACAGCAGGGCCTTCAGTCAGCAGTTCTATAAAAGACTGTTGAAATGCTGGAAGTTCTGTGCTTTAAGGCCGAGGGTTCCGGACTTTTCAAGACTTGCGGCTCTACATGTCATCTGCTTCAAAAGCAGGCCTGAAGCCTCAGGATTGTTGGTTGTACTTGGTGATCTTCAGACGATTTTCTTGATTGATGATCGTGGCGGCGGGGGACGTGGCGGTGGTGGTGCTGGCGGCGGCAGCGGCGGTGGTGGTGGTTGTGATGATGAAGCTGATGGCAAGAACATCGACTGTAAGAATCATACTCATTCGATCAGCGACGGACTCAAGTTCCCTCTCTTTCGAACCTGTCTGACGTCCGGAAAACTTCTGGACATCATTTTCTTGCATGCAAGACGAGATGGTCCCCCAAATGGTAGTTTCCCAAACTAGCCAGACCCTAATACGGACAATGATATAGTAGAATCCTCATCATGGGGACCCCCAAAAAGGTACCCCTAATTTTGGGCAACCACCAAAAAGCGGATCAGCGTCTTTGCGTCTCAGTGCCGGTTTTTCTGGCAACAAGCCCCGTGGCCCAGCCAAAGTCCTGCAACACACTAATCGTAATAGTAGTAGTAACAATCATAGTAATACTACTAATATTACTTGTAGCAGTAGTAATAGTAATAGTAAGAGCAGTAATAATTGTAATAGTAGTAAGTATAGTAAAAATGAATTGGCTTCTGCCAATTGGTGCACCATTTCAGGGCGGCGTCTACGGGAAAGGTAGCCGGTCCTTCATAGCATGGCCCATGTAAGGCTTTCAAGCGTAACAACGGGGCAGTCCCTGCAAAATGCTCAGGAGTATGTACGACGAACGGGTATGGGATCTTTGATCACGGGCTAGAACAGAACTTTTCACTGCTGCTAAGATGTTTGGATGCGCACCCCCAAGCTTCTCTCTTTTGTTTTGCTTTTCCTGGGGAATCCCGACAGCCCGATTTGCTATTGTCCCGACGCACTTCCGGCTCCCAAAGTTGTCGGCAAGTTTTCCAGTGTAAGACGTTGAACTAGACAATTATTTACCAACATTACAGTTCTTTGTTCCTTATTCCCATTACAGTTCTTTGTTCCTTATTCCTTACATAAGCAGTGGATATGGCTCAAATGGACATCTAAAAGATGTTGTTGGCAGTTCTCCGGGCTTCTACATTAGGCGGATGCCAAGATTCCACAAAACTCAACAACATCCCTTGACATTCCTGAACGTCCTAGGGTCCTAGAGCATCCATGCGTGATCGCCACGTGGAGAGAATCTGAGAAACTGTGGGGAGTCGAGGGGCCTGGACAGTTCTGGAATAATGGAAGAAACCCGGCGCAACCGCTCTGCGAGTTCTGAACCACAGAATGAGACCTTGCCGCCAGGCTGTGGAGCTTCAAGACTACGAGCTCAACATTCGTGTAGAGTCCGTCAGCTCAGTTGATGATGGTTCATGTTCATGATGTGCAGGTCAGCCAGTTGGGAACTGTAGCTATCATGTGGGAGTTGCAATGTCAGGCTCTCAATTCAATGTATGATCTCTGTATCTCTGCAAAGGCACACTGCCTGTATACCACTACTGATGGTTGGTGGGGGGGGTACCTAAGCTATGCGGGTGGTGATTGGACCCGTGGGGTTACTACAGACACGGCGCGCGACTTCAGTTTCCAAAGGGATGTCATGGTAAGATGAATACAGATCAACTACCAGGTAGAAAGAATTCCCAACAGTAATACGACAATCCGGAATGAGGAAAAAGATTCCTAAACCCTAAACCCTAAACCCTAAACAAACCCTTCTCCATTCCCCTGGATGCCTGCGCAGGCACAAGAGGGGAGAAAACATCATTGCTAGGCTTAGCAGACAAACTCTGCTTGACTCAGCTTGTGCGCCAGATGTCCAACTTCTTTCAACTATAGCCCCCCTTAAGTAGATAGAATATGAGATATATGGGGTTCTAATTATAATACATCCTAAAGCCATATTCTATCTACTTAAGGGGAGTTACATCTAGTCCATGAGGACAGAGGGTTTAGGGTTTCCAGGGTCACTCAGAAATTTGGAGTCCTTCTCATGAGATTGTCGGGGCGGACAAAACAGATGTCTTGATTTTGGAAACCTCCCCACATCTGTCGCGAAGCGGGAACCTAGATGCCGATGCAACCTGACCCGCTTGAGCCATATGAGCCATAGTCTAAACTCCCAGTATCCCCCCTGATAACCCCTATAATAGCCCCCTACATAATTTCTATATAACCCCCTCTAAGGAGTTTAGACTACAGCTCATATGCTTCCAAGTGGAATCATCGATGGTACCGAAACAGTCTGTAGCAACCTGGCATGTAGTTCAAACCTTGTAGCATGCAAGCCTGAAAGACTACTAGGATTATGCCTTTCGCCATCCATGGCTTCTTGCCAAATACTGTAGAAGCCTGAGTAATTAGTAGTACATACTATTCATATCATTGTAGTATAATATGTCCGCCAACACCCTATTTCGAGTATGCAGGCCCCTATGTTAGGTTGCTGGCAACCCGCTGTGGCCAGATTTGGCCTTGTTGTGAATCGTGTTGAAAAATATCGTTGCTGTTGAAGTCCCGCATGAGCTTCTGGTACTAAACTCCCATGATCTACAGGTCGTGAGGTACTTCCTGTTATTCCGGGGTGTTAGCCTCAACAATACTGGGAAGTTATGGAGACCTGCTATGGGGCACTACAGTCCAGCGGGTGCTCTTGCTTCCAATAGGCGTTTTCAAAAAAGGCTCATCCTAGATACCACCGTAAGATCAGAAGCCCCCGCACAGAAGGAATCCCTGATTGTTGGATCCCGGCAAGTGTTGCGGCTTGACAGGAACTTCATTCCTGTTGCTGTGAAGCGCAGTGTTCCTGGAAAGCCAGCCACACCCTCGACAGGGATTGCTTTGCAGGCAGTATTCTGGCAGTGTTCAGGTTTTTAGGGAATAAGGGAATATACTATATAGGTACTCGTAGTATATAGGGATAATATACTACATAGGTATTTTATGGTCATAATATTCCCTCAAGGTAGGGTTGAGGCCATGTCTTTACATGGAGCCTCGCTCTTTTGGGCCAGAGGTGTGAGAGCATGTGTGAGCAACTTTCCACCCTAAACCCTAAACCCTTTAGGGTTAAAGGGTAAGCCTTGCTTTACTGAGAGTTGTTCACAGGGCCCCCAAAATCGTAAAGCTAGGGTTCAGGGTTTGGGATCAGGGTTTAGAGTTGTTCAGAGGGTCCCCAAAATCGTAAAGCTAGGGTTTAGGGTTTAGGGTTTAAAGTTGTTCAGAGGGTCTCCAAAATCGTAAAGCTAGGGGGTCGTGACGAAGGAGCTAACCGTTAAACCCTAGCTCGGTGCTGGTGGTTGCTGTCAGCCACGTTTGTCTGCCCTGTTTCGGGAAATCAGATTCAGGACATGTGGAGCCTTTACCGATTGTACACACGAATGCGAACAGAACATATGGGGATCGGGTGGGTAGCTCTTCCAAACCATCAAGCAGGACGCTTCGGCGGAGCCCTGCATTTTGAGCAATACCCCGGTGCTCCAGAAGAAAAATGCTTTGTCGTCATCCGAGCCCTATGAAGAAATGCCAGCGCATCGTTCAATGTCACGGGGAAGTGCTATTCAGTTCCCTTTATGCTCTAAACGACTGGACCCTAAACCCCGCCCCCTCACACACTCCACGGACTACCTATTACGATGAGGTGAAAGTTGTTACATGGAGGTGGGGATTAGCACCAAACTCCACCCTAAATAGCATTCTCTCAACATTACCCCTTGTTGCTGGGTCCTCATATTAAAGGGAATGCATTCTGTCAAGGGGTCAGGCTGTAGCTTCTGCACATTCCCAAATCCAATGCGCTTTTGGATCCCAAAGCCCTGATCCCTCAATGGCCCAGGAACTTTACGAGTCCTGTATGTTGGAGGCGGAGGCAGATGAATGAGACAGCGTGCTCTTTGCCCTAAACCCTAAACCCTAAACCCCTGGCCGGAGTGTTTCAGATGGTTCTAGAGTTTTGGGCTTTATGGGGAGTCGACATATGATGACATGGTGAAGACCCTCAGCGGAAGCTTCTGGTGATGTTCCAAAGCCGGGCGCGGTGCGCCTGCACTGGCGCAAAGTTATTTTTCTGTAAGAGTTGTTGAGGGTCATACTGGTCGACATGATGGCGGACTCACTAGCCGGCTTCGTTCTATAGAGGATCATAAGAACGAATATAACCCCTATATAGCCCCAATATAACCCACAATAATCCCAGTGTCCATTTCATTTTCCATTTTCTTGTCCATTTGATTCTCCAGTATAGGGGGATACCATCCCAATGTAGCCCTATATAAAGGATCAGGCAGGGGTAGAGGTCGACGCTCATCATTGTACAAGTCGCACGGGCAAACACGTGAATGAAGATTGAACCTGGTAAGAGGCTTGAATCCAAGCAAGGTGCTGAGAGTGCGAATCACCCTTTAGATTGGTTGGCATGTGCATGCATGTGCGTTTCGACTCAAATACAAATTATAGCCTGCGGAACTTTTCATGATGACTAACCCAGACCCCTGATTAATGAACCCCCTCCCCTTAATAGGGAGCATAATAGGGATGATCATGGGTCTACATTAATCCCCAGAAGTCTAGAACAACTTGTTGAGCCTTCTTCATAATCTCAGGACTGCCGTAGGGTTGCCTGACTTTCCTTGGACTAATTCATGGCCCTCAAGAACCTCAATATGAAGCTGGGGCGGATCACCAGATCTGAAAATGCTACATAGGTTTTTTTTCTACAAGCTATCCACTTGGGCCCAAGATTGTAAGCATCTTCCTTTACTTTCCGCTGAGCGAGGTTCTCCGGAAGCTGAAGGCCGTCCCGTTTGACGGCTGCGTGCCAAGGCACCAACGGTGTAGTGTTTTGAGGTCGAGTGTTCCCCTACCCTAAACCCTAAACCCTAAATCCTAAACCCTAAACCCAACCCCAAAACCTAAACCCTAACCGCGTAGACATGGCTCTTGTTCATGGTCCCTGCAACCGGCTCATCGATAGTCACCACCCTGGTACTTGGGCTGCGGAAGTCGGACTCCAATGTGGCAGCTCTTGTTTTGCGAAAACCTGTAGGGGCCTCAATAAGTGTAGTCCCCCTTAAGTAGATAGAATATGGCTTTGGGTATAATATAATACGACTCCCATATACCACACATTCTATCTACTTAAGGGGACTATGCCTGTATTATAGTCCCAGGTTCCTTGTGTAAGTGTATGCTATAGGATACCTCAAACAGACCTCAAAATGCTATTGCTAGCTATAAATTATAAAGGTCTCGTGTTTCGGCTACCTTGAAAGCGAAGAGACCTTTTGCCATATCTCAGGGAATGGACGCACAAAGGGCCATAGGGCGAAAACACGCTAATTCAAGATCGCTGAAGGTTTTTGTGGGATTATATAGGAGGCCAGGGATTATACATTAATTGCAGATGGCTTGCTGAAGCTTCTACGGGCAAGGCGGCTTAGACATAAGGAGAGAACACCAACAATTCGTAAGCAGCAAAATCCTTTTCCAGCTTTACAGGCCCCCTGCAATCATTAGACAATCAGTCCAGACCTTATATGAGTTATGGTCTAAACTCTTTAAAGGGGGTCATATAGGGGAGTATTGTAGAGCTTGTTAAGGGGAAATACTAGGAGTTTAGATTATAACCCCTATGATTACCTATATAATCCCAGTTTCCATTTCATTTTCCATTTTCTCTTCCATTTGATTCTCCAGTATAAATCCTATATGATCCCAATATAACCCTAATATAACCCTAATATTATATCCCTAATATCCTGTTTGGGTTAAGGGGGATACTAGGAGTTTGGACTATAACCCCTATAACTACCTATATAATCCCAGTTTCCATTTCATTTTCCATTTTCTTTTCCATTTGATTCTCCATTATAAGGGGATAATATCCCTAAACCCTCAACCCTAAATAAGGGTGTCCATTGTATTTTCCATTTTCTTTTCCATTTGATTCTCCATTGTTATGGGGGAATACTAGGGGTTTAGACTATAACCTCTATGATTACCTATATACTCCCAGTTTCCATTTCATTTTCCATTTTCTTTTCCATTTGATTCTCCATTGTTATGGGGGCTACTAGGAGTTTGGACTAGAGCTCATCTCTTCCTTCCCTCGGCTCTAAGCGCACGGAGCCTTACACTGCATGTGCCGTGTGCAGAATCTTTGGGTTCTGCGCCCCCATCCAGTACATAGGGTTTAGGGGTTAGGGGTTTAGGGTTTAGGGTGTACTAGCGGCGTTATAGTGGGAATATGTAAACATCCTAGTGCAGTACGCATTATCCCCTTGTGGCCACTAGGGTGGATGCTAAAGATCATGCATGACCCTAGGTAGGTAGCCTAAACCTGTGGAATTATGTTGCCAGAGTTTACTGGGGTGCAAGATGTCACCAGCATTTGCTAACCTAAAGAATCTTCACACAAGGAGACCTGGTCCATGACTTCCATGTGCCCGGGACTTCCACACTCTCTGATGTAAATAGTGCACCATAGGGTGTGTTCCGAAACTGCTGGGCTTTGGAAGTCCTGGGTGCCAGGTACGAGCGACACGGGATCATCCCGCCTCCACCGGACGTTCCTCCTCACCAGAAGGTTGGACAGGCAAGGCCAGCTGGAATCAGGGTAGGCTGAGGGCTTAGGGTCTCGGGATCAGGGTTTAGGGTGACGGTCTGAGGTGCATTTGGGCCTAAGACTTATGTATGGTGATGGGATACTGTTGGGGGGGTCAATTTTTTGGATCCTTTAGGGGTTCTGGCTTTGCAGCGGTTCCAGTGAATGTTGTTTTGCTAGCAGTTCGATTAGTTCGGAAGACATCTGTTGTATCGAGGCATGTCTTGGAAACTGTGTTTCGAGATTTGCATGACTGGAGTGGATCCAATGTGGCCTCAGGCATCCGTGGGCAGCATTTGGAGTCGGCTGCGCAAGCGCTACTTCAGAATGCGGTACCCTAGCTGGTGCCTACCCTCTGCCTGTACTAGCTCACCTTTCCCACGCGACTGAATGAGGGCCCACTGAGCATTTTTAGGATCCATAAGGTGGACCCTAGAAGGGATCATTAATGGTACTTGTATAAGGGCCCTCTTATAGTCCTACTATATCACTATTACAGGGGGGGTCTTCCTAATACATATCCCTATATACCCCTATATAGCCCAAACGCTATATATCCCTATATAACCCCTACATAACCCCCATATCCCCCTTTAAGGGGACCCCCTAATCCATCTCAAACTTGCAGGTCGTCATTGCGATGTCAAAGTTGCCTGGGCAAGCCCTGGATTTTTGGCTGGGCACTCGAGCGCTCCGAGGGGACGTAGCTGCGCCGTTTTAGGGCCTTAGGGTTCAGGGT
>CAJNIZ010020380.1:40234-64196 GCA_905231905.1 Symbiodinium pilosum | reverse complement strand
GGGATAATGGAAAAGGAAAAGGGAAACCAGTTTAGTATGTTGGGCTTACATAGGGATAATGGAAGGAACATGGAAACCACTATAGTATATTGAGGTTACATAGGGATAATGGACAAGAAAAGGGAAACCGCTATGCTATTTTGGCGCTAGAGTAGCAGGTGTATGCAAGACCGCTGCACATTCAGTCATGACCCATGATTAGATCTGAGAATAGTAATCCGTTCGAAGTTGATCTGACAAAAAGGGTAGGGGTCTGATACATGAGGACCCTTGCTTTGGCATCAGACTCATCTTTAGGGTTTAGGGTTTAGGGTGATTTAAAAGCATTGCTGACTGAAGTGTAGTGTTTGCTTTGTCTGCGGCCCGGCTTTGAGTTGCGAACTCCTGGGCAATTGTTTAGAGGAACCAGTGACGGCAGGTCTGTCTCGGAAGCAAGACACATGAGGCTCAATCCAAAAAACCAGGAAGCCCAATACTCCTTAATTGAGGAATATATCTCAAATGATTTTAGGGACCCTAGTACCATTTAGGGTATTTTCCTAAACTAAGGGGTATCGGGCTCTCTGGGAAGATTTCAACAGCTTCAGAATCAGATGAAGCTCAGCTGCACCAGCAAGACCCATGAGTTTACTAGCAGGACAGAGCACCATGAAGCCATGACATTAGTTGACCAGAAGAGTCTATAGCAACATCGACACCGCAGGGTCACCACTTGAATGACCTCCCGTCATGTAACCTTCCGCCAAAACTTCCCAGGCCCCCTTGGTAATGATAGTAATAGTATTAATTGTAACAAGAGAAATAACGATAGCAAGAATAGCAACACTCGCCCTCCTGTCATCATGGCCTGAGGTTGTATGGCATTGATGAGACGTCGTTGAAGCATGTGAGCCGAGTCCTTGGCTTCTTGAGCCAGGATGCAGGGGATTTTAGGGGATAGGGGAGTGTATAAATGCTTCGGTGGACTGTAGCCGTTTAGAGAGATCCTTCGCAAAACTAGAACCATAGTAGCCGGGAAGGAGGTGGTGCAATTTTCAGAATGATGGCCCCTTTTTGCAGGTCTTTGCAGGGGGAGTTCTAAGATTTTGGAGATACATGGGAGGACCCCCTTTTTCGACATACCTGCATAATGCCAATGAAGGTTAGTTTGAGATCAAAGAGAACAGCAGCGTTACTCATGATATTTTTTTCAAATCATCCTGGTCTTCGTGATCATCATAATCATCAACAGTAGTAGCGGTGGTGGTCGAATTTAGAAGGGCTCAAGCCGCAGGAGCCAAAGCAGTGGGAGTGGCAGTAGCAGCAGCCGCCGCCGCGGCAACTGCTGCGGTGGTGGTGGTGGTGGTTCGTGGCCGTGATTCGTCAAGCAGGGGCTGCCTTAGAATCCTGAACATTACAATCTTGGCGCATAGTTCGGCGTGAAGAACACCTCCTCTTAGACCGCTCTGCTTGAACTAGCCCTCTTCTTCGCAAGCTGCTACCACCTCTCTGTTAATACATTACTTCATACCTTGAGGCTTTTAGCTTGGGCTCTGACAGGAGAAAAGTCCTCAATCTGAACATGCTTGACACAAACCTCATTAGGACCTAGACCCTAAACCCATTAGAGTAGTTTCCATTTTCTTGTCCATTATCCGCATATAATATAACCCCAATATAACCTTAAGACTGTATAACCCCTAGACCCTAAGCCCTTGAGGTCCCCAGAAGATGGTTGATGGAGACTTGCCCGGAGCTTGCCGCTCCAGGACACTTTGAAGCTTCTTAGAGAAATCTAGGTTTTGGCTAGTAGATTGGGGTTATATTAGGGTTCTATTGGGGTTATATTAGGATTTAGGGTTTAGGGTTTGGAGCGCTCACCACTTCAGAAAGGCAAACGCTGGGTCTGTTGGTGTCACCAAAACACATCGCGTCGGCAAACTGTAGGGTATTGTGACTTGCGAAATTGGGGAACCCGATTCAGGAGTTCCGCACAACAATGTCTGTACATGTCTTACAAAAGATCCACTACTAGCGAATTTTCGCGCCCAACATGTCTCTAGAGTCCTAGGGTAACCTGTGCCAAGAAGATGACAACAGATATTCCTTCAACATCGATTTGTATTGTATTATGAATATTCATCATGTGGCAGGGGGGAGGTTGATTCTTGGGGTGTCAGGACAAGGAACCTGGAGAGGGGGGGTCAGTTTATGTTGAGAGCCTGGTCTCCTAAACCCTGGGCCCTAAATAGTTGCCTCCATTTTCTTCTCCATCATCCCCATATAACGTCAATCTAACCCCTATATATTCCCTAGTTTCCGTTTCATTTTCCATTTGATTCTCCAGTATAAGTTCTATATGATCCCAATATAACCCGAATAGAACCCTAATATGGTATACCTAATATCCTGTTTGGGTCGAGATTGTTCAGCTTCCCAGCTTGCGACTGACTTTCAGCTTTCCTGGGCCCTCGACTGCCTTGGGTTTAGGGTTCAGGGTTTTAAGGTTTAGGGTGTTGGGGGCAGACTTGGAATGCAACTCTACAGGGGATACCGGGGGAACGCCATTTAAATTTGTAGGTTCTCGGCTCATTTTTCGCAGGCCAGATGCTGTGTTGGGAAAGCCCCGCCCCCAAGCGAGTCTTTCCAAATTCAGGAAAACTCAGGCTCTACATGTGGTTCAATAGGGAATTAAATGGGGAGATATTATAGGGAATTAAATAGGGAGATAGACAGATATATATATATATTTATTTATTTATGTAGGCCGTATACATCAGAGCTGAAAACTCAGAACCTTTAAAGTCTTAAAAGCTGACACATACCTTCGACACAGGAGCCTCGAGCATGCTACCGACATATGCCTTGCACGGACCTTAGCCCGTCTCCTAAACAATCCCAGTGGAAGAGAGCTATACAAGATGTCCTTAGGAGAAGTCCTGTAGATTCCTGGAATTTATTTCGTAGACTTCGCAAGGTCGGGATGTGTCACCCCTCTCATGCCGAGTCCTGGGTCTTCTGAGTCTAAAGTCTAGAGGCTAGAGTCTGGAGTCCAGGAGACGATATTTGGAGTTTCAAAGATGAGGGCTTTCACTTTTTGTGCCAAGACTGGGTAGGCCCCTGGGATATTTAATATTTTCCCTAATGGCTTTAATAAGGGACCCTATATACTAACATTTTTCAAAGGGTTTTAGGGGCAGAATTTTCCCTGCTGGTAATAAGAGACCCTGTATAGTAACAATTTTCACAGGGTTTTAGGGGCCAACACAGAATATGGTGTGTACAGGGTTGTGGGTTTGGGGGCTTCGGGGTCCTCCTGCAGTCCGTGCATCAGGCATCCCACGAGGACATGTGTGGGTCGCCTTGTACTGTAGGGTTGATATGAGCCGTAGTCAAAACTCCTATAAGGGGGTTTGTATCGGGGATTATATAGGGGAGTAATAGACAGTGGTTATGAAGGGGGAACTAGGAGTTAGGACTATAGCTCATATAGCTTCAATGCTTGGAGTGGCTATTGTACTAGGAAGGTAAGGAACAATAGCGATGCTAGTCTGCCCAACTGCGTGGCTTCAAACTGACCAGCTGCCGGTCGATCATATCTGCATGTCACCAAATTGCGTTCCGCAAGCTCAAGGTATGGCTCAGAGTAATGTGCTAGTCATAGGGTCCTCATTTTGGGATCCTTGTGTACCCTTTATTTAGCCTCTATATAGGGGTTTCCTAAAATTAGGGACACCTTTTTGGGGGTCCCCATAAGAAGGACTACAGTATTTTGGGCTATATCCTCATGTAACCTTTATTGAGCTCCTGTATAACCCCAACTTCCCGCGCTTGTTTGTGTATAGTCCCCCTTAAGTAGATAGAATATGGTGTACATTAAAGTAAGATCCCCATCTACCCCATACTCTATCTACTTAAGGGGGACCAAAATTTCTGGAGCCCCTCTAAACCCTAAACTCTAAACCCTGAATCCTAAACCCTAAACCCTAAACCCCAAACCATGCTCTTCTAAGGAACTTGTCCGGACCATGTGTCCGATTTTTTCCGCTTTGCGCAAATTTGCCAGCCTGCCTCGTCTTGCTGGCTGCTCATGTAGACCCATGACTCATAAACCCCCTCCCATCATTATGACTATTAGTATTATTAGTAGTAGTATGTTTACTATGCTAACCTAGACCCAGACCCCTCAGGGTGTTAGGGTGCTTGGGTTTGGGCTTAGAGTTCTGATAGTCCCCTCCGAACAATACGAAAAGACACCCCCCTAAATTTGGATGTTCCGATTGTGGTATTTTGTTTTAAATGTTGTGAATATGTACATTTAGGTCCCTTCAGATGTCCCTCCGCCCCCTGTTAGGACGTGGGCCCGAGCCTCCGTAATCAAGGTATGCAGGTCTATGAGCTGGAACTCCAGTAGTACTCATTGGTCAGTAGCAGGGCCAGTCAGAAGTCGGTGCTTCCTAATTTTAGCGGACCTTGGGTCCTGTTTGCATCGGGGTTCCTTGCACCAAGAACTCCATTGTTTGGGTTATATGGGACGGTAAGTCCAGGTGTTTTTCTCTAACATGGGGGTTTCCAAAAGTGGGGAGCCCCACTTTGGGAGTCCCTATGGGAGTTTCCCAATTGGCCCCTATGATAAGGACTGTAGTATTTTGGGGTCTACATTAAGGTCCCCCTATTTAGGGAAAGTACCATATGATGATCACACTCTATTGGGGTCGATTTTGGGCGCTAGCGGTTGAAGCCCCGCATCATGGCTCTTTGTTTTCGCAGGAGTGTCGCCAAACAATGAGGTCCTTGGTATAGGTAGCCCCAAGAATCATCATACGTGCGAAGAAGGGAGGCTGACAGGCCCCCAGTATGGAAGTTCGGGTAGATGTAGGAAATCTTGCAGCACTTGGGACCCCCCAACTTTTGTGATTCCTGGGATATCGGAAGGTAATGAAGACAGTTACAGGATCATATCCTGCTTGTGTTATTGCATAGCAAGAGCAAGAGATCAGACGCGTTGGGGGCATGACTGCATGGTTTCTGACATTGCAACAGATATTCCCGGCAGTTTCGCTGCTGGCTTCCCGCTGAACCTCAGGTCATCGTTTTACCTTCGAAAGCATTCACCGGCCCCATACAGACCCCGATATACTATGATGCGTATTATGGAGACCCAAAACAGGGACCCCTAATTTTTGGAACCTCCCCACCCCTGGAGCCACTGCTCACTTGCAAAATCCGACGCCTGAATTGACTAGCCTGACCCTCACACATCAAGTGAGATTTCGAACCCGTGTAATGCTCTTTCCGGTTGTTGCCTCGTTGCATCTAGGGTATTTCGCCAAGGGCCAAAGGGGGTCAACTTTATCCATCCACCACCAAGTCCTGAACGGGATTTGCTTACCCATTTGCAGTCTAGCCTACCATCCAGCTCAACGCGACAGCCGCGGCAGGCGTTTCACCGCGACATTTCTGCCCATAATTTCCTTATTGCAGCTCGTCAGAGATGATCTAGGTTTAGCTGAATCTAGCCACATTCGGACTTCAGGTCAGATGAGGCTGAGTGTGTATGGGAGAGTTGAAGTGCTACAGAGCCGGGGTGTGGGCGCAAGCCCTGTGTCTACTGAATCCTCAATGACAAGTTGTTTGGAGTTCTCATTGGTAAACGCAAAGATGCAATTGTGCTCTTCAGGTTCAGAGTCATGCAATACGGTTCACAGGCATTTGTGCCTGCCACTTGTTGTGGCTTGCCAGGGGTTCAGATTCTAGTTGGGACTTCTCAAGCTCATTTGTTCCGTTTTGAGGTCATGGTAAAGAGGAGTAGGGGCTCTAAGCTGTATACGGAGCTTGATTTCGATAAGCTTCGCGGCGGTACTTGAACCGCATAATCGGCGCCAGAACCTGTACCGTCCACCGCAATTGGTAGTTTCTCTAAATTGGGGTACCCCAATATAGACCCTCAAAGGGACACCCAAAAAAGTCCCCTTAATTTTGGGAAACCCCCACTTACAGATGGGATTTGAGAGTTAGCCGTGGAGTATCAAACCGTGGAGCATCGGGAACATGACTCCAAACAACCATAAAAGTGCGCTGCAGCCACTTCTGCCCTTTGCGGAATTTACGGAGTTTGCATGGTTGTTTGCAGGACCTTTTTGAAAGCAGAATCTGAAAGGATTGATTAACAAAACGCAGTGGATGAGGACCGTACCACTCCTCCCTAATGATAGCGCCCACCTCCATGATAATGAACATTCCCATTGCGGTATAATACGCTGTGCTGTGAACGATTTGTCTTGTCGGGGTATCCTTCATGAATAGGGACAGGGATTACTACTAGACAACGCAATGGATGCAGATAGCGCTGATAGCGACAAGATCTTGATTGCAGAGCGACGATAGTGTTTTAGAGAAGGCCAACTACGGCCCTAGGTCCCAAAGCGCATAAGAATCGGGATCCTGCCCACTGAAAATCATAGCTGTATAATTTCGAAAGTGCACAGGCATTCCATGAAGCCGCAGCGCTGTCTGTGGTTCCATGTTAGGTTGCATGAGGAAAGATTATCATCACTGTTTCCTATCTCTGGTATAGTTGCCGCGCGTCTTTTTGCTGCTCTCTTGTTGATTGTTTCCGCCCTTTTTGGGGCGCTGTCTCTGGTACTAACTATACTACTCCCCTATATAATCCCCCCATATAACCCACCCTTTAAGGAGTTAAGACCCTAAAACCCTATACAATCCCCCATGTGACGCCCTTCAAGGAGTTGAGACTATATTGTAGGCTATTGCTGCTAGAGTGTACTTGGATTTTTCTTTCAGCACCCTTGCTGGGCTCCGAGGATGATATCAAAGAGAACTCAGCCAAGGCAGGGTTGCACCGGAGGAAAGGGGTTTAGCGGTTAGGATTTAGGGAGAGTTTCTGGAGCTTTGAGGCTCCCAGTGGCCCAATGCAGGAACCCCCAACCCGCAAGGACTACCAAATTCACTTCGAGCCGGCTGCCATATGACGTATGCAGTTCATGGTGGGATGATGGGCTTTGATGGTGGCTTGGTGGAGTTCTGGATCTGCTCCTTCAAGCACTTATTAGTCCATGCAAATTGCGGGTCTACGTATTTCCAAACAATTTTAAATATGGGAAATATGAATCCCTTCTAGAGTAACTAATGTGAGGATTATTTCGCATTTCTCGCCTATGTCAACAGCCAAAGATTCTTGCTCCGGGACGAAACTGACATCCATGAGCCGTACACTCTAAACCACTTCGCGCTGTGCAGTTTGCGGTACTTGACTTCGGCTTGGCTGTTCGCGCCGACAAGTGGCGCCGAGAGTGGGGTGCCGGGCAGCTCAGAAACCGCTTGTGTTGTTAATCATGCCCCTAACTCAACTATACCCTCAGGTTCCCCCTTAATTGGAGTCAATTGCGAATGGTTCATGTTAATCTAGTGGCAACCTAGGGGGGGGGAAGCACAGGAGGCTAGCAGGGAACCCAGTTTAAAGTCGAGAGTGTTGGACTAATGGTTTTTAGGTTTGGAGATAATTGACTTTTCCGGATCTGGGACGAGGGTCAGAGGTTTGGCTTCGTAAGGATTCAGGGGCTCAAGTGTGTACTACGTCTCGAGAATTTTCATCGTACAGCGCATCTCGCGCCTGTAAGTGTAGCGCAAGCCCAACGCAGAGGAGTTTTCCACGACTTCCAGGCCAATCACTTGGCCATGAAGCATGAGACCACTTAGACTTAGACCTGGGAGGAGGGCAGCCGCAGTATCATGTTCCCAGAGAGCCCAATACCCCTTAATTAAGGGATATACCCTAAATGGTACTAGGGTCCCTAATATGATTTAAGCTATATTCCTCAATTAAGGGGTATTGGGCCCCTGGGTTCCTCCTCAAGAACCCAGCCCTGTCTGGGAGGGTCGGAACATTGCCGGCGACCCCCGCTACTTTGCCCCATCCGCATGGATGCAGCTGACGTGTGGCCACAAGTGAGGCCCTCAGGCTTCAGGAAGCCACGTTTCGCTTTATGTTTGTCTGGCTTTCGCACCTGAAGGGCGTTGATCCAAAGCATCTTGATTGAGAAAAGAATTCAGCGTTTCTCTAAAGTCTAAAGGCCATGCTAGAAACTTCATAGCAACTTTCCGCTCTATGGAGATGGTGTGGAGACAGGACATGTGCTCCAAGCAACAGCACAGCTTACTTACTTGTGCATATGAGCTATAGTCTGAACTCCTAGTATCCCCCTCGATAATCCCTATAAGACTCCCTATATTACCCCCTGTATATCCCCCCTTTAAGGAGTCTAAACTATAGCTGATAGAGGACCGGGCAACCCATGTTGCTCGAAACCTCCTCTTAGACTCCTCCGTGCCATAAGTCCAGCTTGGGCCCTTCTCCTTGCTTAGATTTTCCTCAAGAAGGGTGGTGAAGTTACCGGATTTCCTTCAACCTTTGAGTCCTCTTCAGGCACGCAAATTCGCTGGAGTACTCAAGCAGCGTCTACTCTCAAAATCGCATGATGGGTGCCATATGGTGCCATAGCATTAGGAGCCTTACCTTACTTTGCTCAACCACCACTCAGAGCAGCGCTCAGGTATGTTGCGTGTCATCCCAATTCCTGCTGGGTCAGCCGCTGTCTCAGCCGATGCGGCCCACTTGAGGTTTAAGTCCTTTGTTGTCAATTTTTGCCTTTCCGGCTTTGAGGTTTGGGGTTGATAAGGGTTCAGGCTTTGTTTTTTTTGTCGGACTTGCCTGCAGCCCAGATGCTTGCTGCATGTCCCTGGTGTGCCACTGTGAAGTCGTACGCGCCCAGAACAAGATAAAGCCCGAGCATACTTTCAGTATGGCTCTCGTAGGATCCATGTAGCACCCCGCTTGCTCATGATCCCTACTGGTATCCCTGCAAAAGCCTTGTGCAAGGGATAACGACCCCCTCCCCCTATGCAGAAAAAGGTAGACACCCTACCACCCTCCCTCCACGGAAATAGCCCACGTGGGGCAAGGGATGAGGGTCGGCGCCCAGGACAGTATGCCCATCGTATTGATCACTACTCTTTTGGAATGCTGCTGCTCGAGGCCTGGACCTTAGCAACCTTGTTTTTTCCTACTGTTTTTGTTGGTTTGAGAGGTGGCCCCCATAGTGTAGAGTGCTTTTTCTGGTAGGGCAGGGTTTTTACTTCACTAACTTCAAGGACTGCTAACAGCACACCGCCTTTTGACTATTTTTTGTTGCGAATCCAACGTTGGGACCTCAATTTGCCAACTTCGTCTTTCAGTTGGAGTAGCACTCAGTTTTGCAATGGCCTTAGTCATGATAGATTTTGTTGTTTTCTCTGCATACCAGCACGCCACGCATGGCTCATACTGGTCAATCAGACAGGGACTTGAGTCAGAACCTCTCTCATTGTGGCGTACCACATCGTGGGAGGGCGGCCAGTGTGAGGAAGTAAGGTGGGTTTGAGATCTACCTGGATTGTGGCTCCTCCTGAGCAGGAGCATGAGGTGACAATCTGAAGGAACCTCCGGCAATCTTGGTGAAGTAGGGGGGGCGTAATGGGCGCTGCAAGATGGTTACGGTTACAGCCCCAAGGATTGACTGCAGGCCATATCAGCGGTAGTATTTTTGATTAGCATAGTGTCGGACGCAATTCCGTGGCCATATTCGTTAAGGAGGGAGGTATTGACCCGGCGTAGTATGAGCATGCCTTGCTGTATCACGTGCTATTTTTGAAGAGAGCTTTTGAAGTGCTACTGTTTATGAACAAATTCCTGCACGACCCTTGGAATTATGGTAGCATCTAGGGTCATGCCGGATTTGCCAAAAAGTATTGGAGCCATGGTCACCAGGCTTCCATGGGACCAACGCATCGAATTTAGGCTCTTGGTCCTGCCCGAGGAAATTCCTAGGATAGACCATTCAGATTCTCAAATTTGGAAATGTCTCCATCGCATCTACGTGAGGATCTTCATTTTCCAACTGATTGGGCTTCGGTACTGTCATCGAGATTTCTGCTCATTTGAACCACTTGAATGTCAATGCTAATGCGCAGAGAGACTGAGCGAGGGCATTCTGAAGAGCGCTGAACAAACCCTCAGCTATAAACTCAGCAAACTCGCTGAACATCTTCTTCTTTGCGGATGTGATCCCTCAACACCCTAAACCCTAAACCCCAACGCGCGGGAAGCCCTTGGCCACCTGCTGTCCCAGTTGATCTTCACGTTGTGGAAGGGTCCGGAGGTTGGCCAGCCCAGCTACAGGGTATTATTATTACGATCATTATTACGATTACTGTTGATACTATTATTACCACTCTTATTGCTATTATTATTCTGATTAATTAAATTATTACTATTCGGCTTCATAGAGTTTGGGTCTTAAGGTTTATGGAGGTTGTTTTTGTGCTTTCGTTGTTTTTAAAATACTCGTTTATGTCTTAGGTTTGGTGTTCCTAGAGTTGAGGTGTAAAGGGTTTGGGGTCTACAGAGTCTACGAGTTTAGGTTTTCGGGCTTAGGCGAGGCCCGCTGGGTCACTGGTGTCGATGGAGGGTTTAGAAACTACTTCAGTATAATTGGGTGTGTATATGTATAGGGGTTCCTATTGTAGAGGATCCATTGGGATAATTGAAAAGACAATGGAAACCAATGTTTTTGGGTTTAGGGGTTTAGCGCGCTTCTAAATATGTCATTGTGCGAGCACATAGCAAGAGGGGAGTGCACATGATTGTCGAGGCTACAACCCTGGGCCCCCAAAGTGGCCGTTTAAAGCTGGGGAACCGATTTCCCTAGCATATAACTCCTAGGTACCCTGGTGTACCCATAGTTCGATATTTCCCAACATGACTGCTATTCTTTTTTTATTATTTTTATTATATTCATTGCCAGTATCCAGTATCCCTATGCAAACCATTATTACCATGATTACTCTTATTACTTATACCAGGACCCCCCAAAGGTAGGTAAAACAATAGCCCCAACCCCCTTGAAAATAGCCCAAAAGGCTATGATTCTACATACTTTTGGGGTTCAGGACCCTAAGCTCTCAACCCGAAATAGTAGCTTCCATTTTCTTTTCCAGTCTCCCTACATAATCCCTTATATTCCCTATTAGAAATCCCTTATTATTACTCTTTCGATTTTTCCGCCCTAAACCCTAAACCCTAGACCCTAAACCCTAAACCCTAAACCCGCAGAGGCAGATGAGGCCTGGGCCAACAGTGAGGATCTGACTGATCAGGTGATTGCCTGGAGGACGGGGAGCCACAAAGACTGGTTTAGGTTTTTAGGATATATATATAGGTAGAGAAGGTTTAGGGTTTTTAGGGTTTGAGGTGTAGGGTTTAGGGCATTTAGGGTTTTTAGGGTTTGAGGTGTAGGGTTTAGGCCTTTAGGGTTTAGGGTTTTAGGGTTTAGGGCTTAGGGTTTAGGGATATATATTCCTATAATGGAGAATCACATGGAAAAGAACATGGAAAATGGCATGGCAACTGGGATTATATAGGGATTACTAGGGTACTGGGTTGCTGCTAAGGAGCTTAAAGTAATTCACCAGAATATGGGTATGTTGTAAATAATAGGTTTTCTTATTGTCGTAACTTACTTTGAATTCCTAAACTGCCACCCAGAAGAAGCTGAGCAATGACAAACAGCATGAATCCAACGTTTTCCTTCTACGCCACCGTCCCTTTCTTAGAGTTCTGGGTTTCAGGCCTACATGCTGATGGTTGTGAAGACGAGTGCTGTATGTAAGTGTGCTAAGAACCCCATGGTGATATTTGGTGGGAGTGAACCGTCCCCAATGACTCGCCGCTACTTCCATCGGTACTCCCTAAGGTTCTTATGTCTTGCGCGTCTTTCTTGATGGTGTTGCCCTTCATCACTGTTCAACTCGCAGGTACCTCTGATTCAAAGCGGCGGGTTCTTCTTTTTCAGGTTGGGACGTATTTGAGAGCCCATGGATGTAGGATACTTGGAATCTAGTTCTCAGTCTTGATGGCTGCCACAGCTTCATACAGCTTCAACCTCCTTCTTTTATGGACTCCCCCTGGCTCTTTGAACCACCCCAAGCAGGACGACTGGCCTTTAAACAGGCGAAAAAGGAGTATTACCTGGGCCCCAACAATATACGGCTGTAGGGCCGTTGTTTTACCTACTTTTTGGGTCCAGGTACTTGTTGACATATTTCTCTTAGTCCCTTGACTGTTTGAGTCGGGGTGTTTTAGGCTCCTTGTGGGACGGGCAGTGAGGCACACATGATGGAAACAATCTGGAATACGTTTTACAAGGTCCTCCCAGGACCGTCATCCTGCAATTCAGGTGCCTGTATTGTTACACTGGGAGGATACTCGCTATAATGGCCTTTATGTTCCCCATGCCAATGTAGACCCATGATTACAAAACCTCCTCCTTTTAAGGGCGCGAATATTAGGATCCCTTTGGTAATCCCTATTAAGGCGGGGCTTTATTAATACAGCTAGTAATAAGGGTCTACATTATACATCATGCGTTCCGGACAGGAAGAACTTCATGGCGGCTCGCTCGGTCCGCCTCCCGGGACTGCCGTGGACTATTTATCTCGAAGTATCCCTATATAACCCCAATATATAGCCCCATTAAATTATCTGCAAATTATAGTAGCTTCAATTTTCTTTTCCATTATCCTGATATGGCCCCTATATAATTAGTTAAACTCCCCCAAAACCACCATGCTGGTGAAAGGGACTCGAAGCAGGTTCTCCGGAAGCAAACAGGCCCCAAAAGTCCTGCCTGCCACAATAGTCTTTCGTTTGTACAATGGGAAGCGAAAAACTTTTCTAAACGACCGTGCGAGGAACTCAGAGCACAATAAAACCGCAATATAGAATCCTTATAATGCCACATTCCTATAACCCCAGTTTCCATTTCATTTTCCATTTTCTTTTCCACATGATCCTCCATTGTTAGACATTGTTCAGTATCGGATGCCAGTAGACATGCTCACTGCGAAGGTTTAGCGAAGACTGCACAGAGGGTCGCTGACTTGGAGCCTAATCAAGTAGTACGCCATGGGACTATCAAAGCACAGTATTTTGGACGTGGAATGGAATGAAGGGACTCAAATCTTTGCGATGGCTTGTCCCCGCTTTCCCGTTATCATTCCTAAGCACGTGTACCCAGAGTGTTCAGATCTTTCGGATCTCGGTTCAAATCTGAGTAACTCTGTCCGCGTATAATACTTGATTATAAGCCGGAGCTTCACGATCCAGACAAACAATCCTGCAAGTCTGCGTATTCGCAGCATTCTTTGTCTTGATGCTATTCAGGCGCACACCTCAGTTTTGCGAGATCCCTAGACCCTAGCCCCTAAGCCTTTGCAAAGGCATGGAAAGTCTACTGGAAGTCCTGCGTCACCTTGTTCCAGACCTTCCACAATGGTGGAGCGCTGTGGTTTCGCAGGGGGGCACTATGTACAGTACTTCCATAGAGATGTAGGTGCTCTTGTAGAGCTCTGTATCTAAAATTCTGGGACCGGGTAGGTGTTTCAGGGATTGGTAGAGGCTCGCAGCTCAGGCGGTAGTAGGACTGAGTGGGACTAGAGGCAACTTGTACCCAGCACTAGACGCACTTAAGCTTCTGGGTTGCATCAGTTTAGGGTTTAGGGTCTGGGTTTAGGGTCTAGGGTGTGAGGTATCAAAAATGCACAACCTCTCCTCCTCCTCGTCCTCCTCCTTTCTCTGCTACTTCCACTACTACTATGACAACGGCCACCATGACCAATGTCTTTCTTGTCCCCGTTGTTTCTTGGTTAGTAGGGAAAATGGGAGAATACTCCCAACATAATCCCTATGGAACATATTCCTTCAATCCCTTCTGACCCGAAACCCTGAGCCTTGCATCGTGATGTCAAAGCCTGCCCGTGCGAGGAGCGCATTCGCTCCGTGACTTGTTTCTGGCCCGAGCCACAGAACCTCAGTTGCCTGTGTAGGATGTCAGCAGCACTTCCAGGAAGTAGCTGGATTTTGCAGCTCGTCAATGCGCATTTGTAAAGTTCTGTCGTAAACTTGTTGCAAAGCGCCGTGCCAAACCTAATTGGGCCAAGTGTTTTGCTTGTATTTGGCATCGAGCTGCTGCAGGTGTATATTGTGAATAGTCATGTTGATGAGGCGGCTGGAAAGTTGTGTGGATAGTATGCACAACTGCACAACTTGCGTACCTTTAGGTCTACCACAAAGGCTACAGCTTTGCTGCAGGCTCCAAAACGAACAACCATATGTGACCCACGACAACCCACCGGTACAATTTTTTGGATAGTCTCCTTGCACTGCTCCCGGATCGTACTAGGGTGAGTATTGTTTGCACTCCTTAAAAAGGGATTATATAGGGGAGTATATAGGGAAGTTTTACTACACGGGTTATTAAGGGGGATACTATGAGTTTAGACTATAGCTCATATCAGGGAGTTGCAGCTTCCAACAAGGTTTTAGGTTTGCAGGGTTGAGGACTAAGGAATGAGCAGGGCCCTTTGTGCTTTCATTGGGAGATGACCCAAATATGGTCTGCCTCTGGGGGAGGACTGCGTGATATTAGGGAGCATTCAGTTTGGTGGCTGCCTTCCTTTGCATGGTTACCCGTTTAAGTTTTTTCTTACTACATTTTTCTATTATACCAATCGGTGTAACCTTCAAAGGACACTTCTAAATGAGGGGAAGGTTCTTCGGGTAATGCGAGGTTCCCCTGTTTCCTTGGTCCCCTGCACCTTAGATCCTAAACCCCAAACCCTCAACCCTTAGCCTTTGCCACGCATCCGGCCCCCAGTTCTCAGCCCTGCTTCCAAGGCAAAGAACCGGAGTACAAATACCGCTTTCCTTGATGAATACACTGGGAGTCTCTTCATGCCTCTTGACTTCACAGAGAGTAGAATCCCCCTTAAGTAGATAGAATATGGAAATGCCCAATGCCATAATAAGATCCCCATATACCCCATATTCAATTTACTTAAGCGGGACTATGGGGTTAGGGTTTGGGGCATGCCCAAGACACTAGTTGAGTGTTCATGCTCCACCTCGTTCGAATCCTGCTGCTGCTGCTGCCGCCTGTTCATGCTGCGCTCACTCAGGATTTCAGGCACTTGTTTGAGAATGCTTCTGATTGGGCAAAGGGGCTGACTTGATAGCTGACGGTGATGAGTCTTTACATCGTGCTTATCCCATGATCTTGATACTTAGTTGATGCTTTGCCGTCTTGATGCTGCATCATCATGCCCGGGTGCCTTCGTGACGGTCATCACCCTACTGTAACGCAAAAAAGATACTACTGGTGCGTGCTTGACACATGGTCACATCCTCGGGAGCATATGAGCCCCCAAACACGAGCTCCAGAAGCTACCCACCCAGGACTTACACGCCCCTCAAAGTTTGGTAGTTGCATTCCAGGAAAACTACTTAATTTAATCCTACACGCTGTCGTCGACCTCACTAGAGCATCCCAAGTTAGAACCACGTCATGTGATATGTATTGAACCCCGCCAAGTGTAGCAAGACTAGGGGCAGCATGAGGGTGTTACATAGAGCCGTGCACGCGCGCAAACTCGCGCAAGGGCGCTCGGAAGGAAAGAATATATTCTCAGACATGTTGACGCTGCATGTATGCATACTAGTGATGTTGAAGTGCGTGTCATACCCCGCCCGCGCAAGATGGCGCAAGGGCGGGCGCAAGGAAACCGTAAATCTGGGGCATCGATATCAGAATTTTGAACAACATCCATTTGGTCTCCAATGGCTACTATCATAGAGAACTCTCAGGTGTAGCATTGTGTACGTATCCAGCCCCTAAACACCAAACTCCCAGATAACTCAGTTCCATTTCATTTTCGATTTTCTCCTCGATTTGAGTCCAATCTGTAATGCCTGTACAACCCCATATCCACCATGTCCCTATATATATATATATCCTTGTATAACTCTCATCTATCCCGACAATTGCATTGGAGTTTCACATGCTGGAGATCTTCAATCATTCTGTGCACCATTCAGAGCGTATTTGTCTGGGAGCCGAGTCGTTTCAAGGGGATATAGGCACGGGTGTATGGGGATCTATAAGGATCTGTTGGTGTGTGGGGCTTAAGCTTTCCAAGAACAAGGGTTTAGAGGTCCGCATATTACCCCACCAATGGAGGATCAAATTGGAAGAAGGGAACATGAGATAGAAACTGGGTTTACATGGCGGTTGATTGGCGTTGCTTGGGGTTTCTAAAGATTGGGGGCCCAACATTTTGGGAGTGCCTATGACAAGGATGATGGTATATTGGGGCTTATATTATATGGGCCCGCTCATTTTGGGCAACACCCATAGTCTACTAGGTAGTCGCTCAGTCATGGGCATCGGGAAACGACTGAATTGTGAAAAGGGGGAGATGCCAATGCGAAGAAGAGACTTCAGGGGTGGCTTCATGAGAAGAAGTCTGAAATAGTGACATGACCACTGGAAACCCATAGCTCCAAAAGCTTTCTCCAATCTGTAGCTTGCACATTCAATACTTGATGCCACGCTAGTATAATACAACCCCCAGTCTAAGCCCCAACATGGGATTCCACGTTTTGCAATCTTGCCTGATCATGAAAGCATGACAACCCTAAATCCTTAGGCCTGAACCGCACAAACATTTCAAAGGGACGATCATGATAAGATACTCCGCAGTGGTCCTAGGACTTGCCAGAGACTCTGGGACACCGCCGCTGACGTTCCCAAAGGCCGGCCCGGTAAAGGCTGCCATATATGGGGGGGTTGCAAAAAAGAAGCATCATCGAAAGCAGGGGTGCCACTGAAAGATTGTGATAGGGTACATATGGGTACATAACGTGATAATCGTGCTTCAGGATTAAGATTTAGGATGCAGAAATTGAGTCTCCCTTGGAAATCCGGGCTATCAGGTTTTTAAGATTATGAGGTAGTCCTGCGTGACTTCATGATACAAAACTCCCGCAATTCACCAGGCTTAGAGTACTCAATTAGGGTTATTTGGTAGCAGCCCGTTCCTCTTGCACATCTGCACGCGCACCCACACGCACACAAGGCGTACGGAATGTTCGCTACAGTGGCCCAACTTTCGGGGGCCATATGAGCCATTATCTAAACTCCTTAAAGGGGATTATATAAGGAATTATATAGGGGACTAGTAATAATAAGGGTTATTAAGGGGGATACCAGGAGTTTAGACTATAGCTCATATGTTTTGCGGTCTTACGGGCTAGGGCGACGCCTAATATGTGGACAAAAGGACTCAGGTTTTCTATGGGGATCATATTATAGGGATGTCGACATGTCATATTTCTTTTGAGAAGTTGGGCATGGACGAAATACATCGGTATTGACATTAGACAACAGTTGATTTTGGATGCTTTATGGGATGTCTCGTATTCAATGTTGGTTGAACTCACAACGGTGGTGGTTGTGTGCTTTTTCGGAGGGAAGGTAGCAGCATGCTGGGGTTTGCCCATGATGAACCTCAGATGCCTATGTTGCCTATTTAGGGTTTAGGGTTTTGGGTAGTCTGGACCCCTTGAGGGCAGAAGGGCTGAAGTTACACCTGTAGCATCTCTCTTGGGAAAACGGCAGGCATACGTTTGACACTAAGAAGTCCGCATGACCCCACTACTTGAACTCAATAAGGTCATGCAGGACTTTCAGTAACTATGATACACAAAACCGACAAAACCCCAATATACCATAGTAGTTTCCATTTTATCTTCCATTCTCCCTACATAGCCTCAATGTAACCCTAATATTACCCCGACCCCGACAGCTCATGCTGAGTATCCAGGAAGCCCAATACCCCTTAATTAAGGAATATAGCTTAAATCATACTAGGGACCCTAGGACCATTTAGGGTATATCCCTTAATTAAGGGGTATTGGGCTCTCTGGGTATCTCTTCTTTCAACCCACCGGATCCAGGTCCTTTGAACTTCCAAGACCTAAGGCTGACGACTCCATGTTTACTGTAGTCTAAACTCGTTAAAGAGGTTATAAAGGGATATAAGGGACATAGGGTTTAGGGTCTAAACCCCTAAAAGGGGGTATATGGGGGATTATATAGGGGACTACTAGAGGAGTTTTAAGGGGGGGATGCTAGGAGTTTAGACTATAGCTCATATGTCCCGCAGATCTTCCCAATTCTGGACGTCCTGGGAGGAAGCACTTGCAGCGATATCGAGCACACTCTGCTCACTCGGGTAGTTTTATTCGCAGAGTTCACAGATAGTAGGCGGCGGGAAGAACCCAGCAAGAGCATCCGAACGCGCGGTAAATAGCAATCTGCCAAATTCGTTTGCCAGGTGAAATGTACAAGAAGGTGTCCTTCCTTTGCAAGGCGCGATCCCCAGGGAGCTTTTGTCATGGGAGTCAGGAGTGCTTTTGCTCCAACGCCCTGCTGTTCGTAAGGACCCCATCCTGCAAAGATACAGGGATGTCTGAGATGATCAGGCTTCTGAAGGCGTTTTCAGCAAGAGTTAAGGGCCCCTCACTCCGGTATCATGGCCGTTTGCCTGAGTGTTTACCACTGGCAGCAGCGGCGGCGCAGGAGCAGCAGCAGCAGAACCAGCAGCGCGAGCATGAATGTTACCAGTTCTTACCGTCATCAGACGAAGGTCTGCCATTTTGCACTGAGCGCCATCATCACTATATAGTAGTTTCCCTTTTCTTTTCCATTATCCCTATAATGACCTATATTACCCCTATATTATCTCAATATTATCCCAATGTACATCACTGTCATGTTGCTCCCTGGATCCAGACGGCTGCCGATTTGATCCATCCCACCAGCCGGACGCGATGGCAGGTCCCCTTTCAGGTACTTGTAGGCTTCGAGTCTAGGGTCAAGGTTTGGGCAATACTGATCGTAATTATCGTGCATATAATACTACCTAAACCCTAAACCCTAAACATGGTATTAATGATAAATAGTTTGGAGGGCCCAGGCATTGGCTGAGCTCCGCTGGGTTGAGAGGGTACTACTGGACGTGAAGTGCTTTCTATACGGAAAGTTTTGAGACTCCCAGATGGTGTTGTTTCAGAGGCCCCCCCACGTGCTAACATATAGGCTATTCTCAAAATTCTGGGCCCCTTTTTGGGTCTAGATTATCTTACGGCACCTAATATTTAGGGGTACCAAAATGGGACCCTCATTTAGGAAACCCCCATATAACTGCATGTTGTCCTTTTCTGTACTCTGAGCTACCAATGTGCTGGGCAGTCCTTCAGCCAGTATCTCACATCTCTGCTGGCGACGACCGTTTTCTGCATGAGCGAAGCATGCAGGAAAAACGAGTTTCCTCTCACACACAATACCCCATCCTTGTAAAAGGAAGTAGTCAACTTGGCTTATCCTGGTCTGATAGATTTGCGATGTGCCGATACACAGGGAGAGTCGTTGATGAAAGGAGGGGCTCTTGTGGGGAGGGCCAGGAACAACTGAATGGTGCGATTTGTATTGGGATGATGACGCATGTAGTACGTGGGAGTGTATCAAAACGATCCGTACATCCCCTTTGATGTCCATTTTTCTAGCGTTGCTAAGGCTCCCAAATGATTGAGAGTATTCCACATATTAGTCAGGAGTCTTCTTAAGAAGACCAGATTTTACAAGTGAGACTAATAATACGAGATTTCCTTTTGGCTATATCCGTGCTGCTCCCGTTTCAGAAGGCATAACAAGTAGCGATTCCAGCTTGTGACTCTAACCTTCCTACAGGCCCTGTGAGAAATATTTTCAAAAGTGCAGTTGAAGCGCTGTTATCTCTGGGCGATGGTCCAACTTGCAATGTTCCAATCTCTTCGTCGTCCAAAGCTGTAATCATCAGGCTCTAACTTCAAGACTTCCTAACGCAATGACGGCAAGGCATGGCGCAGAAGTGACGACCAATGCTGATTCTCCTCCTCCTCGTCCGTGATAATAATGGTAATTGCTATGTTGGCAACGTGTGCTTACTAACACGGGTGGGAGGATACGACGATCAGGGGGAAAGGATTACGATTGCTACTTTGATCTCCAAAACTCTTCATGCTCATCATCCTCATTGCGCAAAGGGTTAGAGACCAGGGATGAGAGTGTTGGCAAGAGGCAATACACAAGGGTTTCTCATATCCTGGGTGCCTAGCTGGCAAGCTTCATATCATCGCGACCATAGTAATCCAAAGTGGGACCTTTTCGAGCTGCATGCGTGTTGGCAGGTCATCCACTGGCGCATGCTTAACTTTAACGGAGATGCCTCGAAGTTGCCCGCGCGCAGCCTAGCCTTGTGGTCTTGCTTCCTGAGTTTGGGGCTTCAAGTTTAGGGATGAGCGCCCGGAGCTTGTGGTACAAGAGACGATGACCGTCTTGGCTTGTAGGACTTGAGATTAGCTTGTGCGAGCTGCATGAACAAAGTGCAAATAAGGGAGGATGAACGAAGGTTTCAAATTTGATCTCGGTACCATCTCTCCCTGGCGTTCATGGCAGCACTTTGGTCATGTGTTCCAGACAGACTGCAAGCCTGAAACCTAAACGCAAAACTCCAAAGACTCGAGCTTGTGGCCTCGAACACCTTCAACCTATAGTCACCCTTAAGTACATAGAATATGGGGCATATGGGGCCTCATTATAATATATTCCAAGCCATATTCTATCCACTTAAGGGGGACTATAGACTTCAGATCTGACTTCCTAGGTGTGGCTGCTGCTCATGATGAGAAACCGAGAAACCCTTCTATTCTAGACTATGCTGTGTTGACCGGCACCTATTTGCATTGCAGTCTCCTTCTATGATCTTGAAGAGTGCTGCGGCAAGCATCGAGACCTAGAACTGGCGCATCTGCAACCTGCTATGTTGCATCCCATTTTTTTCTCGAAATGCGAGCAAAATTCTCTTCCACTGGTGACTCCTAGAATTCCAAAGCATTGCCTGCACTAACAACTTTCGGCTCAATGCTCGGCCCAGTAATTGGGATAATGCTTTCGGCATACGCCAGAGGGACCCCTATCTCGGGAAATGAACAGAACGGGCATGTAGCAGCATGTCTTTCATAACCGCCACGGTCCACCACATGAGGGAAAGAATGACAGCCTCTGTCAATCCAGGCCTCCGAGATTCCTAGAGCCCAAAACTCCACTCACTCAACTCCCTCGACCACCCCAGCTTGCCCCACCCAAGCCCCCCCAACCCTACAACCCAACCGCAACCGTCAGACCCGCCGCAAGCACCGCATCAGCACAGAGCCAGTGCTGACCTCACAAATTTTGCTTTCTTCACTTTGCGGGGTTAAAGTTTAAGGTTTCGGGTTTGGGGGTTCATGGTTTCGGACTTCAGGGCTTCAGGGTTTATTGGTTGAGTTATTTGGCCTAAGAATTCTTCTCACTGGGAAACTCTACTCTTGATCATCCTCAGGGAGTGCCCAAAATCTCTTAAGAGAAAGATGTCTTGAGTCCTTACCTAAACCCTAAAAGTATGTAAAATAATGACCCTTATGGCGATTATTGGGTGGTTTTAGGGCTATTATTTTACATACTTTTGGGGTCCAGGTAGTATTTAGAACTAGAAAATCGTCGCCGTATTGCGGAGTTGTGTGGCATGAGACGAAGCAAGGACGGATACCATTAGCATGTGGCGTTCGCTTTGATTGCACAAGCCGTAATAGTCGCGATAAGGGATGCCGTCCACTATTTGTCACACCCTTTCTTGCCAGCAGCGTGCGATTTAGACTCCATTCTTCATGTTATTCCGCAGTTACAAGCCCCTCAACACCGTTCAAATACTCGAAGCTCCTAAACTCGAAGCCTTTGAGCCATAAACGCCTAACGCAAAGCCCCCAAACCCTAAATCCCAAGTGCGCCGTTGTCTAAACTCCTAGCATCCCCGTTAATAACCCCTATAGTGGTACCCAAAATCATTCTCTTTATATCCCCCTTTGAGGACTAGACTCTAAGCCCTCAACCCTAAACGCTATATAATCCCCTATATAGTGAAGCTCTGAACCCCCAACTTCCCCGATGACGAGACTTCTTCCTTCGCGGCGGTGGCGCAGATAGAGGCTGAGGCGGGTGGAAGCGTGTTTAGGGAGTTATCTTGGGGTTGTATGGGGATCATATAGGATTAATAATGGAGAATCCAATGGAAAAGAAAATGGAAAATAGAATGGTAACTAGGGTGTATATTGGGGTTACATAGGCATAATGGAAAAGAACATGGAAACTGCTATTCCGGATTTAGGGTTAGGGGTGCGGGCCCCTAAAAGCAAAGGGTGCCTACCACGAGGAGATGGCTTCATTTATGCTACGCTGAGAAATGTAGATGATGTAGACTCTCTAGTTGCAAAGGGACTGCGAAGAATCATGAAGTTCTATCCAACTTTGCGATAATTAATGAGTAATACATACCAGAACCTTGGCAAAGGTAAGGCCGGAACAAACATGCAGCGCTCTAACAAGACAACGCGGTAAGATAGTATAGAAGCCATATCTCCCCTAGTTTCCATTTAATTTTCCACTATAGTAGTTTCCATTTTCTTTTCCGTTAACTCCAATATAGCCACCTGAACCTGCACCGCGAAGTCATTCTGATGTATGAAAGGCGCGATAAGCAAGTTTTTCTGTTGTAGTCCTCATGACAGCCCCTTTATATTAGTGTTCTATTGGGGTTATATTGGGAGAACAGAAAATAAAATGGAAACTACTACTACAGTATAGTAGGGTATATATTGGGGTTATATTGGGATTATATTAGGTCTATATTTTTCTACTTGACAATCCAAGCCAATGTGCTGCCAGGTGGAGGAGAGTGACGCCGAGGCACTTCCTGAACAGAGCACTTAAGAGGTTTAGATCTAGGCTCTATGTAGTTGCGACCGTAGTAGCTGCTGAAAGAGCCATGGTGTAACAGCCCCCGAAGTCCCGATGTATATTCATGTCGCCAGAAGCAGCCGAGATAGCCAAAGTACGCTAAGTCAGTTTCAACTACCCTCGGTCTCCAGGTAGGGTCTCAGCTTTTGGGGAGTACACGCGTGGTCATAATTCATTAAGAGGGCCAGTTGAGATGTTGCCTTCCCAACCCTCATCGTCTGCTGTGATGAAGGGCTTGAGGAGTACCTAGACCCCAAATGTAGGTAAACCTATGCCTAAAAATGGCCCCAAATGCAAGAATTCTACACCTTTTTTGGGTTGCATTCCAGACAGGCACACGGCACATGCTCTCATGCTTAGTTTTCTGAAGCGAGTCTTCGCAAGATGCCTATAGTCCCCCTTATGTAGATAGAATATGGCTTTGGGTATGTTATAAGAAGATCCCCATCTACCCATATTCTATCTACTTAAGGGGGACCATAATTTCTGGGCCCCTCTAAACCCTAAACCCTAAACCCCAAACCATGCTCTTCTGAGGAACTTGTCCGGACCATGTGTCCGGGGGGAGTATATTGATATTTCAATAAAGCTCTCGAAGCCCCTGCCCTGAACTTGCTTTGAGTGGCAGGCAGAAAGAAAGGTTTAGGTTGGGTACTGCCCCCCCTCAGCAACAGTTGGATAATACTTATCATATGGTTATATATAGCCCTTAGTAGGACCCCTAATATAGACTGTTAGGTGGGGGCAGTACCCAAAGTGTAGGGTTTATGGTTTACGGTTGTAGGATTTGGGGTTTAGGGTTCTTGTTGGTGCAGCAAATGCGGATTCTAGCTGATGTGGTCTTAGGGGTTTAGGGTTCAGGGTTTACGGTTATTTGCGTTCTAGCTCATGTGGTCGCCACCGTCACGCCCATTTTGCCGCAAGGGCCTGCCTTGCAAAAATATCCTCAAATTCCGAACTTCGCGAATAACCTTTCGCCGCCAGGTTGAGGCCGTGTTCAGGCATTCCATTCCATCATCATCGTCATCATCATCATCATCATAATCATCATCATCATCACCATCATCATCATCGTCATCAACATCATCATCCGCGTCGTCGGCGGCGGTGGCGTTGTTGTGGGTTGTTGTTGATCGTCGTGGTCGTGGTCGTGGTCG
>CAJNIZ010020380.1:13359-39063 GCA_905231905.1 Symbiodinium pilosum | reverse complement strand
TTTTTTTTTTTTTTTTTTTTTTTTTTTTTTTTTTCGGTTTTTGCAGCAGGCAGTATCATCGGACTCCTCCTTCGGCTCAGATGACGTGCTTGTGACCAAGGCGGGCGGCTGTCGCAACCCTTGCCTTTGGTAGCGTCATGACGATCGAGTGCGCACGAAAACTTTGATTTTTGGTGATAGGCGTGGTGCCAATCGACAGTTGACACCAGTCATTCATGACCTTAAGCTCGCTTTTCTAGAAATTATCCGGGAATTATAGTCGTTTAACCTTTAAAGTACTTACCGCCGTGCAAGATTCACCCCATCAACAGTTATCAATATGGGAAACTGCAGGGTAGTACACTGCACCATTGGGTCCCGAATTGAGCTACAAGATCACGTTTGAGCGTAGGGCTTCTCCGAGATGTTATGAGGCTGCAGGCGCCTGGAGGCCCTTGAAGCCGTAAGCTCTCATCGAATTCATCTGAAATTGCGTTGACATATTGGCAAGGCAAAGACATCATCTCAAGACAAATACCCACAAGAGCCAAACAACCTTCACAGCTTTGTGACGACCACAGTGGCAGCAAGCAGCAATGGCAAAGATCGCAACAACCCAAACCACTGCCGCCACTGCCTCCAGCACCAACCCCACCGCCATCGCCGCCGCCGCCACCACACACACACAGCCGCCTGTGCCACTTTCACCGGGATCGGCACCTCTGCTGCCGCAAAACAATAAGAAAAAGGAAGAGAAAGAACCAAATCAAAGAAGGCCTTGGCTTCGCTATGGCAGGTACACCACTTGATCGTTAGGTAGAGAGGAAGCCGGTCATGACATAGTAATATCTAGGTACCCCAATAGTACCCTTTTTCCTTTTTTTGTTTTGGGGTCTCCTTATTAAAGCTGAATATTAGGAAAAGGGTGCCCTTATTATTAAGGTGTTAGTGGGGAACCTAGATATGGATATACCAAGATGCCCATAGCAATGACATGCAGATCAGTAAGAACCAATCCCTGATTGCAATAAGAAACGCTACCTTAACGGTAGTAACATTTACATTGGTAATCGGAGCAGTCACGGGCTGCAACAGCGAGAATACCGGCAACAGCCATTGCGACACCGTCAAGAAAGCAGGGGTGAGAATCATCGCAACAACGTTTGATCAGTGCTGGGTGGTTGGAGGTTGGAAGCAACTACTCGGATGAGGCCGACAAGGCCTCGCACGGCCTTGCTTTAAAGGAGAACAGCTAAGTCAAAGTTACCAAGGAGGGGAATGATTTAGGGGTCGTGTGGAACTTAAGATCTTTCGCTAGGGATCCAAATAGCCCAATGTAGATAATATTTACAGACTTTAGGCCCCAATGTAGGTATTATTTATAGACATGGATCCCCAGGGTTTGGAAGAGTAAGAGAGGTCATGAGACGATTGGGCAAACAAAGCTCAGAGAGGCCGAATTTCTCGGGTGGTCCATAAATCGCTTGTGTGCACTGGGAGTTGACCAATCTTCTCTGCAGAGAGATCCGAAGATGCGGTTTAGGGTTTAGGATACTGGAAAAGAACATGGAAACTACCACTTAGAGGGCTTGAGGCTTAGGGTTAATGAGAATCGCAAATTCCTGATGTTGGCTTCTTGCTTGCTTGCTTGCTTGCTTGCTTGCTTGCTTGCTTGCTGGCTTGCTTGCAGATGCACAGCACCTGCTTGCGCATTCACAACCTCTGCATGACTACGCGTCGTCAGCTTTCCTTGAGCCTGAAGCAATCCTTCCTGGCCATGGCCCATGCTGGGTCATTGTTGAAGATGCTGCATACACGGCATGTAGTAAGACTTAAGACGTAGTCAGGAAGATGAAAATACAGTCTTTCACAGTATCCGAAAAAGGCACCCGCATAGAAGAGGCTGACGACGGCTTCAGTTCTGCAATTTTTTCTGCAGGATTTACAGGAAATGCCTGGGTCTTGGGCGACTGGCACCATGTTCAAGGATGTCAGCCCTGGGAAGCTGATAGTATCCCGGACCCCCCACACAAAAATGGCGTCCATGAAGGTGCCTAGGATCCGTGTTCCGATTATACCACTATTAGCCCGTGCGAGGGACCACCTAACTTAACCGCAAATCATCCCAAATCGTGCGTTCTCAGGAGTAGGGATGCATTTTTGGAACTTCTTCCCGCGCAATCCGGTCTCCAGCACCAAAGGATTACGCCTGGAGGTTCATACATAGATCTAATTAGGGGGGTTTAGGGTTTAGAGGCTATAAGTGCTCCAAATAAGGGATTGACTGCAGTGGGCTTATCCCACTGAATACCTGTGGACCTTCAAGCACTTGGAGCACTTGGTGTCGAAAGCTGAAAGCGTCAGCCTTTCTGGACGTGTTGAGCAAGGAGACCATATTGAGGACCTCCTCAGTACCCTTGCAAAGCCTACACCCTCATCTTCAAGCAATCCGGAAGAAAAAAACGTGCGGCAACAACAAGCCTACACCCCAAATGAGAATGTAGCCCCAATGATAATCCCCTGTAGTATGGTAGCTTCCATTTTCTTTTCCATTCCTAAGTATCCCAGAGCAGCTTTGGGTCGTACCTTTTGCGGCCCTAAACCCTACCTAGACTCTCCAATGTAGTACCTTTTTGGTAGTCCTAATAAGAGTCCTAGCCAAAAAAAGTACCAAACCCAAAAAAGGAATTACATTGGAGGGTCTATTTTCCATTATCCCAATATGTCCCCAACATAATCCCTACATGACCCCCATGTAATCCCTATATAACCCCTTAATATATAACCCCAATATAAAACCCTATATAACCCCAAGGCAAACCCTAAACCCCTAAACCCTAAACCCTAACATTGGAGGTTCCAAGTAAACCCTGGTTTCCGGACCTGCCAGGTGTCCAGATTGCCAGCCTTGAGGACTGCCCTGAAGTCCGGTCACCGACGAGCCACGACCCCAGACCCCTGCATTTTGGGGTTTAGGGTTTATGAGTAATGGCCTTTCAGGCTGTTTCTAGGGGATTCGGGCCATTATTTCACCTACCTTTGGGGTCCGGGTAGGGTTTTCGGGTTCGTGGATCCTTCTTGCGGTGGCTGTCAATGCTGTGTCAGAAATTCGGCTGACGCAAGTAACGTTCATCCACCTTGCATGGCATGGGGAAGTTTACACGGCGTCGTAGGGGTCTGAGGCGCAGGTAACGACAACGCTCGGACAAGCTCCATAAGCAAAAGCCTCTGATAGTGGTATATAGGACGTGGTGAGTAGCAATATCCCGGGTGTAGGGAAGCAAATGAAATTTTAATTTGGGCATATGGAGCTTTTGATTTCTGACTCGAGTAGTTCTAGCCTACTCATCATACTCCTGCACCTCAATCTGCTAGTTGTTGCGTGTTGCTAGGCAGTTGCCCCTGGATGGCTGTAGGAGTTGCAGGGGTGGCAATAGCTTAGGTGGACCCCCCACCCTGTAATAGTGACTATAAGGGATATTAAGGATTATATTAGGGCCCTCTTATATTCCTCTTACATCACTATTACAGGGCGGGGGGTCCTCCTAAAGCATACCTGAGGGGCCTTGGCTAAAGAGTTTTGGGCTGTGATTTGTATGACAGCATGAGGATCACCACATCCTGGCAAGGAGGTTTCATAATTCCAAGCGAAGTCACCTATCTCCATCTGTTTAGGGTTTAACCCTGTATGGTTTAGGGTTTAGGGTTTAGGGTGTAGTGTCCTCAATGCCATCAGACCTGCTGCCCTGCCAAGATCTGGACCGAAACCGGATTTCGCGCACCAGAGTCTGACAAGGCGCGTCTGGCACTCTAGAAGCTTCCATTCTGAGGCTGCTATGCAGTTCCGGACCAAAAGTTACAAAGATGAATACACAGCTAAGCTTCATGACTGAGACGAGTACTTTCAGTCATAACTTCATGTACATCCTTCTGTGCCTCAACCGTGACAGACATGAGCCGATACGGTTGCTTGCCTCGTAACATTCGAAGGTAGCGTCAAGAGTTTGTTTGAGGGTCCTCAGGACTGTCCTGGATACTCAACAAAATTACTTGTGATTACCCCCTTATCCCCCACTTTTCTGTGCAGCTGCGCTGGACTTCTCACGTGCAATGCAGGCGGCCGAGGTGTAATTCCAGCACCACACCTGCCAGTCTGCCAGTCTGCCAGAGACCTCTGAGTTTGGGGACACCCAGATGCCCCCCAGAACTGGGCTGCGTCGTGCGGAGTCTCACTCAGAAGTCCCTGAGCATTAAACGCAGTCGCAAAACAAGTGTGGAGTGTTGCATTGTGCGCATAACTGTTCGACAAGCACAAGCAAAGACTTTCAAGCGCCCACCCTTGTTTCCGTGAGTTCCTCAGTGCGGACTAGCACGGAGCTGTTCCTGCCCCAATGTGTCCGGAGAACACAGTACTGCCAGCCGTTGTGGCCGATGTTCTACTTCTGTGCTACGTACACGAGCGCAAGGGAGGCTCATCCTAATACGAGAGCAGCAGATGATGCTACCCCGTGTCTTGGACTCTTGTTATGCACTGGAGGTCTCAGCAAAGTGGGATTCAGAGGCATGGTGTCTCTTTGCATACCCAAACAAGCAGGAATCTCCCGGGTGCAGTGTCAGCATAAGGACTCGTATTTGCTTCCACTCAATGACTCCCCGTGTATCTACGCCTTATATTGTTGACATGCCCCACTGAATAGGTAAAGGTTTGCAGTGAAAGCTGTTGCTGATTCGTTTGTTTCATTCAACCGCTAGCTGAGTGGTCTCAAGCTTCAGCGGGCGCTGCGGTTTTTTGAGCCGGCCGCCTGGTGTGGCGCGCGCCAGTCAGCACCAAGCCAGGTGTGCGATCCGAGTTTCCCGGCGAACCCAGCGAGATCGAACATACAACAAAACATAGCAATTAATAAGTAAAGACATCATGTATGTCATGCACTGTCGCCAAAGTCGTGGGATGTCCATCACCATTAATGAACTAGAAAACAGAACCACTGGGAGACCCAAGCGTGAGGCACCGGAGGGGAAGAATACCATTGTCCATCCTCATTCCAAAACCTTTTGTAATGAGCACTCCGTGGTGTGAGACCATAGTGCACTACACCACTGCATAGCTGGTAGCGGGCCATCTCAGTTTCTGCCCCTTCAGTAACGAGTGGTATGTACGGGTGGTGCAGGGCAGACTCACACATTTGTGCGGAGTTGCTCAACGAAGGCACACGCATTTGGCAACCCATGTAATGTGTTGATTTCTAGCGCATTTGCCAGCAACGCCCTGCAGCATGCTGCATTTTTGATTCGTGAATCATGGCTAGATGTGTAGCAGGTTTACCAGTCACACATTCACTGCAATTCAATGCTGCGTGGTTCGACTACAGTTCAAGTTGATTCCGTCTTGCTCCCATGGACGGCTGGGCGACATGCGCATTGAACACCATCGTGGGTGATGTCTGTGCCTCTCTGGCAAGGAGGATGTCCAAAGACCCTTACATTCTGAAAAACATGCGCGCAAGCAGGTCTCCAAAGGCCCCTACGAAGCAAGCGCGACACGAAGAGACGTGCAACCTCTTTTCTTGGGTGCTGTTTGGGGTGTAGGCAATGTGTTCCACGCGTCGGTGAACAGATGGTGACCTTTCAGCAAATTCGTAGTTTCCCTAGATAGGGGGACCCCTATATAGACGACTAAAACACGATAATCCTTATTACGGGGACCCCCAATAAGGTACCCCTAATTTTTGGGAAATTCTAAACCCTAATCCCTAAACCCTAAAACCCTAAATTGTAGTTACAATTTTATTTTCCATTATTATCCCAACAAAACCCCAATAAAACATAATAAACCCAATTCTTGGAGGTGGCCTAAAGCTAGTGAAGGATTCAGAGCCCTGGTTGTCAAACTCCAAAATTGCTTCGCTCTGCTTAGTCCCCCTTAAGTAGATAGAACATAGGGGTTATATAAGGGTTATACTAGGATAATGGAAAAGAAAATGGAAACTACTATTTAGGGCTTAGGGTTCAGGGTTCCCCTTAAGTAGATAGAATATGGGGTATATGGGTATATGGGGATCTTAGTATAATACTGTTGATGGAGGAAATCTTGGGCCACCTTAAGTCCCTCAAGTCCTAGGAATTACAGTACTTTAGGGCTCCTAGGTGGTGCAAGATAGGGTTTGGGGTTTAGGGTTTAGAGTTTAGGGTTCAGATTTCATCCATCAACAGAAGCTACGGAGCTTTCTTGTTCAGAGGTCTTCCGTAGAGCTCTGAAAGCTGAGCCATTGAGTCTCGGGCTAGCTAAGCATATAAGCACACAGTACTGTAATCTTCAACAGAGACCTCATGACATCATCTGCTTCTATCTTGGATTTTTCCTTACCTAGGCTTTTGGGCACCCTGAAGCACCACTCTTGTTGAGGTCTGCCTGAGCTGCGGCAAGCAGCCCGAGTACCGCTGCGTGGGTTGTGGGGTTGCAAGATTCTGCAGCCACGTGAGGGGCTCAAGATTGCAACCAAATGTGGGACGGCTAAGTAGTTACTCATACTACGCTTCCAGATTCGCTGCATAACTGTGGCCTAGGGTACTTCAAATAGACCTGAACATTGGTAATAACTTAGAGGCCCGTACATTTGTTCAGTAGCAGTTCGACAGCTTTTTGTGAAGTTGTGACAGATTGCAACTGCCAGCCAGTTGAGGAGAGTTATCTATTCTTGCAGGCAAGTGCATGAATTCTACACGACATGATCTACACAGTGGCAATTTCTATGGCGCTGCTTGCAGATGTTGCAGTTGCAACTTGTTGTTGGCAATGGTTAGGCTTGAGTCATATTGCAAATTGCAGGGGTACATGACCCAGCCGTCGGGGCTCTTCCGCTTGCACAGGGATAACAACTACAACATCAAGGTATAACCCTAAACCCCTAAACCCTTAACCCCTAAGCCCCTAAACCCCTAAGCCCCTAACCCCCTAAACCCCTAAGCCCCTAAGCCAATTCGTGTGTTGTTTTGCCAACCTGAGGCCTGCCAATGTGCCTCTTGGAAAGAGCATCGACCTCACTGTGTGAGCCCTAATGTAGACCCATGATTAATAAAGCCTCTCCTTTTAAGGGCCTTAACATTAGGATCCCGATTATGATTCCTGTTAAGGGGAGGGGGTTTATTAATCAGGGGTCTGGGTTAGCGACGAATTGCTTTCACACGGCTAGCCTGGATTCAACTTGACGGTTCGGTGGACCCCCCACCCAGTAATAGTGACTATACAGGTTCGATTCTACGAATTATACCACTCTTACAGGGTGGGGGGGTCCTCCTGAGCTATACGCTTTGTTCATAGGATCCTCTTGTCTTCCACTACGCACGGATTCAAGATTATTGGACCATTGATAGAAGGGTACCAACTTCCTGGCATCTCTCCAAACAGCGGGGAGGCATCAAAACTGGAGATCGCCAAATGTCTTGTGTTGCACTTCTTATGAAGCCTACCACTGCTTCTTTCTGCTCATATGGGTGCACGCTGTCAAAGACCTTACTAGCTGAGGCGCCACCCTTCCAGATGTAGATGCAGACTACCTGGCTTCATCAGTGCCCAAGGCTTCTGAATGTGGGATTTGCAGCTGAAGGCTTAGGATCCTGCTTTGCGCTTCAAAGGTTTTGTCCTAGTTTGAGACTTGCTTTGAAATGTCTGCTCTTCAAGCACAGTGGAAAGAAGGATCATGGTTTCTATTTCGAATGCTCGGGAAAATCTGCTAGCCGTCATTGCTTGCATCAGCAAAGCCCTCTTAGTTGTATTCCCTCCCATTATCCAATATAACCCCATGTAACCCGATATGATCCCTATATACCCTACACGAAGTCACATGGTGCATCCAGGGTCAACCATGGTGAGAATCACATGAGAATCTTGTCAAGGTAATCCCTGTCGGTTTAGGGTTTAGGGTACAAACTGTATGATGAGATCTGCCTTGCAGATTCTTTGTTAATGAGGCTATGCTTGGGGGCTTGCATTTATGCACGATTTCGTGGTCGATTTCAGAGGGAGTTGGGTGATCTAGAACAGGAAGCTTCGTGCAGCGTTCAACAAAATTACGCATAACACCCCAGCCTATTTTGCGGTGGGCATGTTTCTCTACCCTTATTTGCGGAACACATCTTCCTAGTGATGCGCTTCGATCCGAGGCCCCGCAACTCAGCGAGTCTCTCCTAGTCCTAAACACTGGAAACTTAAACAGGAGAGCGAAAGGTGATAAAGGGTTCTGAGATGGCTGTAGCTCAAGGATATTGCCCACCCTGTAACAGTCCCTGAACATTACTAGCACTCTGCCAGCTCTCGATAAACTTTGTGCATCATGACTGCGGTAGGGGGCGGTTAGTATCTACTACGTTGCATCTTCAAATCTCGGGAAAGGTCTTTGCATCGGCGTGGCCAGAGGAGGCAGCTCACGTCCACGGACACAGTCAAAGCATCGGCGGGCCTTGTTCCAATGTACGTATTGCAATCGTTCTTGCAAGCATCAGGATTACAAAGATTGCCACGATGATTCTTACCAGAAACAAGACTTGATGCAGATTCCTTCAGCTCATTCACCGCAGAACCTCTAGCAATGTAGCAGTTGCAAGTGGGTGTTGCGACTGGAAGAGACACAGCAGAAGGCAAAAGACAAGTTCAAGGAGAAGACATGTTCCAAATGATGGCAAGCTGCTGTCAGCGGTGGTCAGTCCGCCCTGTCACAGCATGCAGTGTTGATCCAACATCTCACTTAAGAATCGGCTTGTTTTACTTGTTTCCACAATCCAAGAATGCCAACATATCTAGTTTAGCACGCGGTTCTGCAGGAGCAGGCAGATGATGCCACGCTTTTGGCCTCGCTGCTGCGGGCGCTGGGCGTTTGCAAGGATCTCCCGGTGGGATCCGGGGTGCTGCTGATAGGGTCCCTTTAAAGGCTTTGAGGATCATGTAGAGATCGTTTTCAGAAACTTCCGCTCTGTAGGAAGAGCTTCAACAGCACCCACAGCAGCGCTGGGAGTGTTTGCAATGCCCCGAAGGAATTGCAAAACAGCTTCGGATTCAGTTCCTTTGAGCTTAGCCTTCAGCCAGTGGGCTCTTCGCACAGTTTTCGCTTCCTCCTTTTGAGGACGGGCGAATCGTTGGTCAACGTCCTCTACATGAGGATGAGGCGCCCCCATGTGTCAGGTCATCTCGAGCACACGCATCTCTTGCATCAGAAACCCAGACCCCTTAAAGGATCCAAAAAATGAAGCCCCCCAAAATTCCCCCCCTGTCTACATTGGGGAACCTAGGGTAGTATGAAGGGGTTCCATGTTTTGGAGCCTTTAGGGGGCCTGGGAATATATCCACCCCTCAGGACGACTTGAAACCTGGGCCCTAGGCTTTGCCACCAGAAGTATAGGGTTTAGGGCCTTAGGGTTTAGGGTTTAGGATTTAAGGTTTAGGGTGTAGGATTTAGGGTTTAGGGTGTAGGGGTCCACGAGACCTTAAGCCCAGAACCTCTCCCGGGCATCATTCCTTCTACAAGGCGTCCTCCAAGTGCCATCAGAGACCCTCTCCTTCGCTGCATTAGGTCCTTATAAAGAGATGTACGTACAGGTGAAGGCAGGCCGCAATGGGTACGTCTCCTGCAGTCGCAAGTCGTAGAACTAGCAGAAAAAACTGCTCCTACAATATTTGCAAAACACGTCAGCGTCCTTCTGTGAAGGTTCCAGGTCTATGTTTGAGAAAGCTACTTGTGAACTGGGTCTCTGGAAACACCCAGCTGGTAATGGCTTGCCGTGCCAGCTCTGGGGCCACATCACCAGCGGGCGTCGCGGGCTGGCGACTCTTCTCTTTGGGCGCAATAGCCTCCGCCTCATTTTAAGCGTCTGCAGGAGTTTTTTTGGGTGTTCCTCCGAGTTAAGTGGCTCCTATACTATAGCCCATGTATACTCATACCTAAATGTCCTGAATGTCCTCCGGGCCCCAGGGCCCATTGGAATATGCATCTGATATACAAGAAGTGGACAGTAGCTTCAGGCCTCAAACCGTATAGTCCCCTGAAGTAGATAGAACATGGGGTATATGTGGATCTTGTTATAATATACCCCAAAGCCATATTCTATCTACTTAAGGAGGACTAGAAGCCCTGAGAGTCCCCAGGCTTCCGCAGTTCCCTGCTGCCGGCCATGCGGGCGCTCAGCCGTGCCGCGCGGTGGCCGCTGCTTCTGAGCGCCAGGCCGAATTAGGGTTTAGGGTTATATAGGGGTTATATTGGGGTTATCTTGGGATAATGGAACTACTATTTAGGGTTTGTACCTTTAAAGGGGTGGATGTGGGGTTGGGATAGGTTCAGGGTTCGAGGGTTTCCAGGGATTTTTGGGGTTGAGGGTTCCAGAAGACTGTAGGGTTGGGTAGGGTTCAGGCAGCTTCGTGAAATATGCTGGCCAAACTCAGTTAATTTGGGTCGCTCTTACGGCTAGAAAACGATTGTGAGGCATGCTCTATGCCCTATACCCTAAACCCTCGACCCTATACCCTGAACCCTAAACCCTGGAGATCTTGCTAAGGAAGGTTAAGGAGCCGGACAGGGCCTCCTGTTCGGTAACACAATAACCATCAAGATTGGGCGCTACATAGAAGATGGGCAGCCGCACTCCTAAACCCAGAAATCTGCGCCATGCAACGGTGCCTCGATTGTTTTTGCGTCCTACCTTGGACTCAGCCCTGCTTCCGCAAATATTTGCATGGATATCTCCAAGCTCCCGAAGATTCTGGGTTACTGTGTAGTCAAGGTTCCTATGAGAAACTGTCAAAACAAACCAAGGGCCTGCTTGGCCGCGCTACAGTGGATGGAAGAAATCTTGCACCATCTACTTCTACGAGACTCCAAACCTTACTTGGAGGCCCATGGGACTTAGTAGCTACTTATAATTGAGCTTATAACCTTACTTATAATCCCTCTGAATGGGCCTATAGGGGTTACCCCAGCTTATAAGTAGGGTTATAATCCCAATTATAAGTAGTTACTTAGTCCCATGGGCCTCCAAGTACAGCATTTTGAGCGTCGGAAGTGGTGCAAGATTTCCTCCATCCCACTGCATGGCTGTTGGCTGTCGCTGTGTCGCGGAAATCCCCAGACCCAGAACCCCTAAAGGATCCAAAAAATGGAACCCCCTTTTAAAGGGGTTTGTAGGGGTTAAATAGGGGTATATAGGGTTTAGGGATTAGGGTTTAGGATAGATGGAACATCCTAATAATCCCCTAGTTTCCCCAATGTAGTAATGGGTTCACATTGGGGAGGGTTCCATGTTTTGGATCCTTTAGGGGGTCTGGGGAGTTCAGTCCAATGCTGGGGCCCAACCCTTCTTTGTAAATTCCCACATCCCAGATCCTGGGCCTTGAGCTCAAAATTTCCCAAACTTTGAGGTCTAAGCAGCAACCCAAAGGGAACTTTAATACTACTATTACTACTTTTATTCCTATTCTTACCAGTATTACGATTATCCCTTCAAACCAGGCCGCAGGGGCATGTCACGGAGATCCCCACGCTGGACTGCGGACAGATCCTATAGGTTTTCATATTGGGGGAGTGAAGATGGGTAGCATAATTTCTGGGTGAGGGCTGAGTATAAGGGCTATTCTGGGAGTAGATCTGGGCGTTATGTAGACACTTGTACTTTACCCGGAAGCAGCAGTAGGATTTTTGGGCACCTTCGGATTTTTGCAAAATTGCAGGCCATGCTGTTTAGGACAGATGGTTTCAGGCCCTGCTATGGCTTCCATGACTTCGAGATCCCAGTTCCAATAAGTACGCATGTCTGGATTACATAGCTGCTGCTACATGGGGATCATTCATGGAGTGCTTGGGGCTCTCTTGTTGGGTCATGTAAGCAGGTTTTGTAAATGCCTGAGATTGGATCCTCCTTTTCCAGGGAGGCATCGTGCAAGCCCGAAATTATGCATGAGCCATCTAGGTACAAAGGTGTACCTGACGACTGCAGCATAAGGCCGGAAACTTGTGTAGGTCTAGCTTAGATCATGAATCGCAACGAGGTGGGGGTTTTACCAAGCTGGTGAACCCTGAGGACCCTGGGAATCTTTGGATAAGCTGAAAGAAATAACAGGGGTCCCTTCCTTTCAAGGACTACGTGGGTACCATTTGAGAAACTCTCAAGCAGCCAAGTCCAGCAATGCCCAGACCGGCTCTTTCACGAGACGAGGATGTTTTGCGTCCTCCTGAGCGACATTAAATTCTGACGGTGATGGCTGGTGTTTTGACTTGAGCAAGCTCCCACCTACCCACCTTGAAACACCTCAACTGCCTTTTCGTGTTTTTGTTGTTGCTCTGTGTTTACATGTCATGCCGCACATTTACAGCTAGCATCAACGCCATTGGTATCATATTTTTGCATATGACTCCTCTGCATGTCATGAAGCTTGTGTTGGTCCACGTATCCTTAGGGTGATTCACATTGCCATCCTTGCACGCCATGATCATTCTTGCCTTCTGAATATTGCTGCTACGCTTCGAGCTCTAGACCCTAAATCCAAGTTCTAAATGCTACATCCGGCAACCCTGAAACCGGAAACCCTGAAACCCTACTCTTTCAACGCTAGACCCCTATACCTGCAGCCCTAAACCCCCAAACCCAATGCGTACTGGTTCTTAGTAATAAAGGATTATAATCCCTTCAAAATCCTTATATACGTAATATATTGCCTTATTCCCTACCCCCAGTAAGTAAACCCCGGCCCCGAAACTCCATGCCCCTCAGGAGCTTTGCGCTGCTTTGGCCTGGCGCGTGCTCGCCTCGGCTCGGCGATTGCGAGCCAAGGAAGGTGTTGCCGGGTACAGGGTTCGCAAAGACTGAGGGCTTTAGGTTTGAGGATTTCCGGCTGCAGGGTTTCGGGTTTTAAGGTCCTGGGTTTGGGGTCTAGGCGTGTTAGTATCCAAGAAGTAGAGCTTGGTTGAGGGTTCTGGGTTAGAGTTTGTTGGATTTGGGCTGATCGTTGTGTGTTATCCCAACTCTGCCTCTCCTTCTGGAAGGTATATCGGGACATGTAGAGTCCAAGCTTGTTGGGTTCAGATATGTCGAGGACGGGCGTCGATGCTTCTAGGAGTGGGAACTAGGCAGGGGATTGGATGCGGTGAAGACCCCTAAATAGTAGTTTCCATTTTATTTTCCATTATCCGCATATGATGCGTGTTTTTTTATCGGTCANNCACCAAAAACGATAACGACAACATATACTCCAAAAATTGGAAAACGATAACACACTCACCAATTTTCCATTGACCAGTTGCCCAGACCTTAAATAAAAACCCTGCATCAATAACCCCAATATAGCCTCAATAAATTACCTCAATGGGTAATCGTTGTCACTGTGGATGATACTGTGGGGTTCAGGCGATACATTTTTGCGGATTGCTGTTTGTCAACGCCCGTAAATGCACGCAATTTCGGACTTGGGTTGGAGCATGAACTTGCAGTGTTTGGTGCCGGGGACGGCTCTTTTTGAATGGGCCAGTCAAAAATGGACCACATTTACACGTCTGCAGGACCCCTCGTTGAACTGAAGGTGTGGTTACACGTGCCCAAAGCTTTGTCCTCAGAAACAGAAGAAAACGTTTGGGCTCACATATTCAGTCAATGGCTGGGCTTCTTGCATGCCTGCGGCATGGGCGCCACGTTATCTCAGCAGATTGTCCTGCGCACAGTCCATTTGTTGTATTCTCATGTGCACAACCAGCATACGAGGGATCCAAGAGGTGCCCATATCAGACTAATTGGCTTGCGTAGATATCGCTGGGCTGCAAAAAGAGGATCCCCATGTGCAAAAAAAGTCGAAGATGGGGAATTACAAGAGGCATTGTGGGATGCAACTTGTTCAGCGCTTAGGATTTCCTGGAATCACATGCGAGCCGTTTTGCCCGCTGCCCTTTTTTTGCATGGTGTGCTCGGTCCTTGCTTAATGCCCAGATTGCGAAACGTGAGTCAGATGTGACTTGATCAAACTCATGTGTTTTCTGGAGTCCCAGACATGACGACTTTGTGTGGAGGCATAAGCGGAGGGAGGTTTTCAAACCTACTTCATGAATGTACGAATGGGATCCTCATTGTGGAAGCTGCTCTCCCTCCTGCTATCTGCAGCCCGTGCGCAGGGGCATCGGCGCTTGATTTTCCTTGGTATCGGCTCGGGCGCCTCAGCAAAGATGTGTGGAGCAAAATTGAGAGTGGGTGAGGTAAGCAGGGTTCCCCCGTCCTTGAGGATTCAACACCGAAGCGGGGACGTTTCTTGTAGGATCTAGATCCGACTCTTTAGGTCCATCAGCCCAGTTGTTCAGCTAAGGGGTTTGCTTGAACTGGCATCTCTTGTGTTCTCTCGAGATGTCAAGTACTGGTAGCAGTCAGGGTGGACTTCCGTTGACAAGACCACCCCCTAAACCCTAAACCCTAAACCCTAAACCCCTTTCCAAAGCTACCAGATCCCAAGGCGACGCCCTCGTCGAGGCTTCGGTGGTCCTCCATCTGGCCGCAGCAGAGCAGCAAGGATGTTCACCGCGGGAGAAAGCAATTTTAGGTCTAGGTACCCCAGTAGTACCCTTATTCCCTTTTTATTTTGGGGTTCCCTTATCAAAGCTGAATAGTAGGAAAAGGGTACCCTTCTCATTAAGGGGATATTGGGGAACGGGGAGGTCCGTTTGGGCTCACTTGAGCATGTTGTAGGGAGTGGGGGGGGGGGGGAGCTCTTGAATTTCTTGTTCCTCTTTCACGCCCTCGGAACAAGGACTAGGTCATTGCCAGGATAATTACTGTGGGCACGTTGGTATTCTTTGATTAACTGGAAATTCTATGACCATACTTGGAGGCCCATGGGACTTAGTAACTACTTATAACTGGGATTATAACCCTACTTATAATTGGGGTAACCCAGGGTTATAAGCCCAGTTATAAGTGGTTACATGGGCCTCCAAGTACCCTTGTTGGAGCGGCCTTGGCAGGGATTTCTGCTTAGATATTCCAAGTCCTTTGTAGGCCAGTCCTTCAAATGAGCCATAGTCTAAACTCCTTCAGGGAGGGTCATATAGGGGATTATATAGGGAACTATTATAAGGCTTACTTGGGGGGATACTAGGAGTTTAGACTATAGCCCAAATTGTTTTTTAGGATTTTTGCCATCCAAGCTTGAGAGCAGTTTTGGCCTTTGCACCCTGGGATGTTTTTGTTGCTGCGCTCAAGGGGTTTGGGGGGCTGCATTGTCAACGGATGACAGAAGCCAGGCGTTGCCGATGGCTTTGGTCAGCTAGAGTATATCCCTTTGTAGTTTCTTGATGTTGAGAATGCTCACTGTCTGGAGTACGCAGGGGGGCTTCAGATGCAGTTTTGATACGGCTAGGTGACAGTTGTCGGTGCCACATTCCGATGTCGAGTTTGGTATCACACTTATACTGACCATGGATACAGTGCTGCTGCAATCACAGCTTTGATGTCGCATCCAAGGCTTTCCTTGGCGTGGCAGCCAATCTCGAGAAGGAACGACTCCCCCACATCAAAAACTGTAGTTGGTTTCATTCTGTTCCCATTTTGGGTCCCCTGCATATGTGCTGCGCGCGAAACAAACTTCCTCAACTAGACTTTCCGCATATTAACACAAATTAGGATAGCTGCTATTTTACAGCAGCGAGTAAGATGGGACCACATTGGCCCACATAGGGGGGCGCCCCAACATACTATGGTCCCAATTTTGGCCGAACCCACACGTCCCACATCGCAGGGGTCGCCGCTGAGCCTGCTCTGGGACGACTTCGAGATCACGGTGGGGACTGGCATGTCATTCTCCAATGAGCTATAGTCCTTTAAGGGGGTTATACAGCGGATGATATTATGGGGGTTACAAATTTTTAAGGGGGATACTAGGAGTTTAAGACTATTGCTCAATGAATCCAGGGTTAGCTTGGGGCATCGGGTCGAGGATTTGCAGCCGGGGTTGCTCAACATCTGTAGCTTTATGTCATCAGACCAATGCTCTGTCTGTGCTTAGACCAATGTTCTATCTGTGCTTTTAGCCCCTTCCGAAAAGGCCCTAGCATGTGGCATCCACAAATCCTAAACCCTAAAGCACTAAACCCTAAGCCTGTTTCGTCAGCATAGGGAAGGTTGGGAATCCTTGCTTCAGGGCATATCCCTTCATAGGGATTATGATAGGGATTCTTTTTTAAGGCCCTTAAAAGGAGAGGATTTATTAATCAATAATGTACTAATAATATTAGTATTAATATCAATAATCCTAATACTACTGTTTAGAGTTTAGCGTTTAGGGTTTAGGGCTAACAGTATTATTAATAACAATAGTGGGTCTACATTGACCAGGCAATTTTGTGGTTCCAGACATGACTAAACCTTGCCTGCAGGTTGTCACCACCGACAGTGCCAACGATGAGGTCTGCTTGGGGTTCGGGGTCTATAGCCCCCGTTTAGATAGAAATGGCTTCGGGTATATTACGATAAGATCCCCTTTACCCCGTATTGTATCTTCTTAAGGGGAACTATAGGGGTTTAGTGGTTTAGTTTAGATGGGGTTAGAATTCTGCAAGCCCCGATTTTTTCCTTAGGGTCCCGGATTGAAATCATGATTGCAGCATCTCTTTGTGTGGGCTAGAAGCGAATTTCTCCAAAAGCTACTGTTGATGGAGGAAATCTTGCACCACCTTAAGTCCCGAAAGTCCTAGGAACTACAGTGCTTTAGGGTCCCTAGGTGGTGCAAGATTTCATCCATCAACAGTATGTTCTGTTTGAGCAGACTCCTCACTAACCACACTGTGGCCTCAAGTGTAGGTAATAGATTTGGCTTCGGTACCCTGGACTTCTTAGACCCCCTAAAAGATGCAACAAATGGAACACCCCAAAATGATCCCCATCATTACATTGGGGAAACCGGTGGATCATTGGGATGTTCCATTTACCATACCCTAATCCCTAAACCCTATATACCCTTATATAACCCCTACAAACCCCTTGAAAAGGGGGTTCCCTTTTTTGGATCCTTTAGGGGGTCTGGGTTGCACCGCGGACCGAGGAAGTCAAAGTTCTACTCTCTTACCCACGCGGTTTAGGGTTAAGGGTTTAAGGGTTTAGGGTTTAGGGTTAGGGTTGCTTGAACACATGCAAGGAGACCCGATCTCTTGAACGGAAGCCTTCCCGTTCATAAGAGGTTTAGGGTGTAGGGTAAGTCAGAGCCGCCAGGGTGCTACAGTGATACCCTATAAACCCTAAATTGCATGGAAGCGCTTTGTTCTGGCTTGCCAGGACCTCCGCTTGAACCGTATCGCCGAGGTCCGCAATCCCTGCTGCCATATTCCCCAAACAACAAGTACCTGTAGCCTCCTTGCGAATTAGTTAAAAGATTGTTATACTCTAACCCTAAGGAATTATTGAAAAAGACGTCATTTCCATTGTATTTCTGAGGGGACTGCAGGTACTGGCTTGTGTGAGAACCGCAGCTTGCTGTGCAGATGCCAGTGAGTACTAGATCGTCGCAGCAGTCATTCCTGCAAGGCACTGCCCTCTTCAGAAGCCCCAAAAGTCAACAGCAGGTTGTGGGCGTGTAATCATGTGCAATCGATGGCCCTCTAACACGGCTGATAGAGTTTAGCAAGAATTGTCACACGCAGGTCAAAGTAGATTAAAGTAGCAATGCCAGGTTGAAGTCTAACGGAACTAAATTGCTGGTCTGGGTTAGCAAATCGGCTCATATGTACCTCAGCTAACATAGCAGGAAGTTGCTTACCAGCTCTGTGCGTTCAAGCTCCTCTGTACACGTAGTCGATTTTCCTGAAGGAGAAGTAGTGATAGGACTAGGGAAAGTACTGAACCAAACCCTACACGATCAGCAGGGCAGAAGTCATAGCACTGATCTTGTATCAACATGTGAGTAGTATTCTATTTGGGGATACCATGGTACCCATTGTAGAGTAAGATTCTATCCTCTTTTTGGGTATAGTATTTTATAGAAGGAATATAATCTTACTAGGTTCAACCACGAAAAAAAAAGCTACTCATGTGGATTTCCGAAACTTACGGTCCCTTTCGGGGGTTTCGTATAGCGACTTTCAAGCTCTGTGGCAGAGGCGCCGACAGAGCTCCCTGCACTGCGCCTGGATCGCCGCGCCGCGGTTCGGCGCTTTGCGAGCGAGGCGCCGCTCTTCGCCTCTGGGCTGGAAGTGAGATGCCAATGAATGGGGCTTGGTTTAGGGGGGTATAGGGTTTAGGGATAGAGGTTTTGGGTTTTGGGGTAAGAGTCTGGGATCTAGTGATAATCAAGGGTTTAGGCATAGTTAAGTGTCATTGCTTCATAGGGCTCAGCGTGTTTAGCCTGCTGTGGTTCATGGTCTAGATACTTGGCTTTTCGGATTGGGTTTCGGTTTGAGGGATTTTGGCAATCAAATTAAGGCTTAGTTTTGATGATCCAGTTTTGATGTTCAAGATGGGCTCTAAGGAACACGCAGATTACAGGGGTTATAATGGAGAGCAGATTCAGCTGTTAGTGTGGTGCTGGTGAAACAGGTGTTGTTGTCATTCTGGCAACGACGCTTCTGCTTCTGCGGCCATTATGTTTGCAACGACGCCGGCGGCGACTATGACGACAAAGGCTGCCACCACTGCCCCTGCTGCCCTGAACTGGACACAAACCGAACGCGGCTGCCCTCAATATTGCACAGATGCAGGAAAAACAACAGTACAGATGAAACTCAAGTGGAACCTGGAAAGGCCCAACCACAGACCTATGGACTCTATGGACTGCCGTTTTGTTCCATGCTACCTTGAGAGATAATGAGCATCCCAGTGAGGTCTTCAGCTCCTGGATGCCCATGCACGCATGCTGGTGCTCTGATGTCGTGGAGGACGCTGGAAGCCGCTTAGTGGAGCGACTTGCTGCAGGATACAGGGGTTACTGGGGCTTTGTTGGAACGCAATGTGTGGGGTGTGGGGTTGGTGGAAAGTATGCAAGGGCGGAAAAGCGGGGTTTTCGAGACTAATTCTGGACGGGATTGTGGTTTTCTCCTGGGATCAAAGGCGATCCACCAAGCTTGGGCTATACCTAAGTGCTCTCCGCAGAGGGATTTCTGACGTCAACAAAGAACGTCATTCTGCGGGCATATCCTGAAGTGCTGCAGTGGTTGTTCTGCTAGAGTGAATTTTGGATTGACGGGCAAACAGACTTCAGGGATCTGCTCATTTTTTGGATTGATTGAAGCCTGGCTAGTCGCTGCTAGTTTCAGGAACTCGGATGGTCAATTGCTTGGATTGCGTCCTTTGAGTACGTAGTATAGTGAGAGTGGACTGATTCGTTACAGAAATTTGAACTTCTGAGAGATGAGTTTGATGTCAATATTGGGATAATGGAAAATAAACTGGAACCTACTATATTCGTATTGTTCTTATATTGAGGTTATATTGGGGTTATATAGGGATAATGGACAAGAAAATGGAAGCTCCAATATTATAATAAGGCTCGGGGAAAATGCTGCCACAGATATGACTTTGACTAGGCAAGAATCTGGCGGCAAGGCTTGCATTCACATTGAAATACATGAGGCAGATAGGACGACACTCATGGCTGTACCCCGGAGATATTGCTATAACGCGCTATACGTTCAAGATGTCACTCTAAAAGTGGTAAAAAACAAGATAGCACTTAAACACTTTCAAGTTGTACATTGTACTCAAGCTGTAAGCTAATTTGTATCAGCTTGGGTATCCTAACCACCCCTATGCTGCCCCCCCTAAGGTCCGCTTAATTGGGCTTGTTACCGTGTAATGAGTCTCTTCGCGCTGAGGATGTGTTTCTTGACCTCGCCTCCTGAACTCATCCAGGTCCCGCGCCAGGCCCGTCCACAGGGGTTTTTGCGCTGAATTCAGAAAAAAACTCTGAGACAAGTGACGTGGTCAAATTGGTATATGTTGGGCTCCCTGTCTGTTGATGGCAGTGATGGATGGTTGCTGCCGGATGGCTCGATTTTTTTTTTTGAAGCTGGTCCGTACCTGCCCTTTGTGGATCCCAAGTCTCTCGCGCATGAACTAAGTCGACCCAATTTCTTCTATGCCTGCTTCACAAAAGCTTGACCAGGATAGGTGCTTGTGCTCGTTCGTTATCGTATCACATGTGAGTTCAAGGTTTTGGATTGTCTCGCTTGCGTTGCGCCTGGAAGCTGCGTGCTGGAAGCTGGCAGGCTATGGATGAACTCGTTGTAGCTGGCCACAGAAGCTGTCCCCCCTCTCTTTGAGGCTTCATGATGGGTGGTTGTCAAACTTATGGTCCCTCTTTGGGTACTCTAAATATTAGGTGCCGTATCATAATAGGGATCCAAAAAGGAACCATAATTTTGACAACCGCCCTGATGATTCACTTACAGCATTGTTGACGGGTCCTGAAATTTTGCCAAAAACCTGAAGAACCGGAGCCCCATCATTTGGACACTTCAGAAGTGAAGCATCCTTTCCTCGGAGGACATCGCGTGAGCAAAGGACAGCCACTTGGTAGGAGCTAGAACTGTGTGTCCTCAGGATTCCAAAAAAAAAGCGAAACGACATTGATAATTGAAATGCCCCAGAAAATCACAAAAAGCCTTTCGGTTCCTTACTGCACCATATGTAGACTGTTGAGCCATCTGAGCTGCAGTCTAAACTCCTAGTATCCTTCTAAATAACCCCTATAAGAGGAGCCCTATATGATCCCCTGCATAACCCCCTTGAAGGAGTTTAGACTTCAGCTCATATGAATGCGTCTAGAATCAGAGCAACAGAGCCCTATAGGAAGTGCTTCGTCCTGCAACTGCGCAGCTGCGGGCGACGCAGGCGCCTGCATTAGCCAATATGAGCTATAGTCTAAAACCCCTCAAGGGGGGGGCGTTATACAGGGGATAATATAAACTCCTTAAAGGGGGGTTATATGGGGGTTATATATATGGATAATGGAAAAGAAAATGGAAACTACTATTTAGGGTTTAGGGTTTAAGGTTTAGAGTCTAAACTCCTTAAAGGGGCTTTACATGGGGGATTATATAGGGGAGAATTATAGGGTTATTAGGGTGGATACTAGGAGTTTAGACTACAGCTCAAATAATTGTGCGGAAGATGTGGTTGTAGGTCTCCGTGAGTTTAAGAATGGTTCTGATGGTGTACAGATTGTACCTGGGGTGCCCCACATAAGGCGATCCTACAGGTAGGCATGGAACCCCTCCTGAAACAGTGAGACAGACAGATAGATAGGCATGGAATATGGACAATGTATGGCTTGCGCAGGAGTATGTGATGTAAGGCAAGGTAAGGAATTGGGTAGGGATGCAGAGATTCATATGGAGAGGGAACTCTTCGAAGTCATACAGCAAGTTCACTGGACATGGAAAACGTCCTGATTGCATGGGCATCATTGCAGAGGCAAAGTAGAAGGTATACTCGACAGAGTTAAAATACTTGTATGGGGTGCTTATACAACCCCAAACCCCGCATCTTAAACCTTACCCTAGGGATCCAAGTATACAAATATTAACTATATTAGGCCCTAAAGTCAGTGAATCTTAGCCACATTGGATTTTTGGGGATCTCTAGGCTTGAGCCTTAACGTAGAGCTCCGGACATGCCATAGTCTAAGCTCGGGGTTATACAGGAGATTATATGGGGATCATAGGGTTGATATTGGGGTTATATCGGGAGAAAATAAGATGGAACCTACTATAGTATATTGGGGTTATCTAGGAGATCATACAAGAGACTCTTAAAGAGGTTATTGAGGGGGATACTGGAAAGTTAGACCATGGCTCATATAGGGTAGCTAAGTATGTGGTCTGGTTCGGCCTGTGAACTTTGCCTTGCTTATTTGGTTTGGACGTTCATTGCTCATTATGATGACGTTGCGGCTTTGGAAGATGAATTTGAAGACGAACAAGAAAAGCGCGGTGAAGCTGATGCCGGTCATGCCGGTCATGCCGGTCATCATGATGATGATGATGATTATGATGATGACGGTGGCGATGGCGATGGCGATGGCAGGGTTGGTGATGATTGTCTAAGACTTGACTACTCATGCGAGATGCAATTTGAAAGCCCAAGTCCCTTCAGCAGTGCACCAACCAAAGCAAGAAACTGAACCACTTCCCAGACCACAGGAGATCCATCCCTTGACGCTCTGCCGTTGGGACTTTCTGGCAGAAGGCTGGAAGTTCTTTTTTGGCAAGTGCGTGGTGCAATCATGGGATTCTCCCATTGTGGCCGTAGGTGGGGTTTCTTGCCTTGCCTTTTTCATGGGAGTTCGGCCACAGGCTTCAAGGAAGAGGCGGACATGGACAGCGACTTACGCGACCTGGCATTTTACTTGAAGAAGGGAGGGGGGACGAAGCGCGTGGGAAGTTAGCGTTATGCAGATGCAACGCCTTGCCAAACAAGGCCCTTCCTTTGGTGTAAAGGTGTAACATCATCGGAGCTATAACAATTTCCTTCCCACCGTCATGACCATGGTGCGCTGCAGCGCGTCGGATGGGATCCCTCGAGTCGTTCAACCGAGGAAAAGCGGATTATCGCGCGTGACAGATAATGGAAAAGAAAATGGAAACTACTATAGTAAATATAGATAATATAGGGAAGAATGGAAAAGAACATGGAAACTACCACAGTACATATATATATATATAAGAATGAATGGTCGGTAGCATGGCGCTCCTGATCACCCTTCCCAACATAAGAAGCAGTGCTATGCTGTACAAACACGGAGCCAGTCTCAAAACCTGCATGGGGCTCAGCAACGTGTGTTGATCAATGGGCCAGACACCTGGACAAAAAGCTTAGTCTTCCCGGCGCAATTGCTTAATGGTTTTGGCGCACTGCATAGAACCTTTTTGAAACTAATTACAGGTGTCTCGAGGAATGCTGCATCATTCTGTATCTAGTGATATTCCATTGATGTCGACTGACTATGGAAAGTATGTAAGGTCACGTCTCAATGCGGCGCCCTACATCTAGGGTCCCTCCTCTTGCCTCTTTCAAGGGACCTACGGCACCATGAACCCTAAACCCCGTTTGAAGCAAGCCAAGCTCAGGAAATGCCGGGCTTTTCCATAGCCAGCTCTACGTCACTAGCGCCTCAGCTTGCTTAGACTGTTATAGGTCTGGGGCTTATCCCCCATGATTCATACCCTGTCTGGATATGTGTCGAGGGTGATGTTTAGGGGGTGATATAGGGATTTAGAGGGATCTGTCTGGGGATGGGGCTTAACCTTGAAAATTGGTATTATATGAGACCTTCTGTCTAGCTAGCACCCTTCTAAAGCCCGACATCATCCCTTCGGAAGGAAGTGCAGTTGTATTCATTCGCACTTCATCCAAGGTAACCGCTCAGTGCCCCCGCTGCCCCTGCCAACAACTCTTCTCCACAGCCGTGGATGCGGCTGGGATGGAGCAGAGCGTTTGGATAACAGTGCTATACTAGGGGATCCAGATTCTTTCACGTGGAATCCCTTCCCGTCTTGCTTTTCCAAAGAATGGGCCCCAATGATGATAGATATTCAAGCAAAGGAGTCTCTAGGGCTGTTAGTAGCCTGCGGTCTGTCTGCATACAGGGCTAGGGGCTTAAGGCATTACACAGGACGTCGCATTGCACAAGGTCCTTCTTCCCCAGTCCAGCATTTCAGCACTTCCAAAAAAGCTTGAGGTATATTCCTCAACTAAGGGGTCTTTGTAGTCCTGGGAACCCCATCTGAAACCTTGTGTTGAGGTTACCATCGGCGGATGTCGAAGGATGAACATCTTACAGCTGTGAACGTCTGCCGCGGGGTGGGCCTCTACCACATACATAGCCCCCAGGACGAGAGCTTTTAGGGTTTAGCGTATAGACTTTCGGGCTTAGCAAGGACAAGTGCTCAAGGCTTGGAATTGTCTTGGGCATGAGGTTTCTATACTGCGGGATCCTTTTTGTGTGCTGTTGGGCCACGTTTACACAAGGCCCTAGGGCGCCAGCATGAAGCACCAAAGAGGACCTTGGCGCCCCGGCGCCTGGCACACAACTGCTGAGCCTCCGCCAGGACCCCCGCATTTGGCTTCCTGAAGGATTTTGGTCAAGGTTTTGATGGTGAGGGGCCTTTTTCAGCTGACTTCAGTAATTTGAGTTTTTAATGTGCATTTAGGGTATCTAGTTAAGTTTGATCGCTTAGCTATGAGACAGATATGGGCAACCACAATTTACGCTGATGTAGGGCTTATGCAGGAATCGGGCATCAGCGGTGATGAGCCGGTGTCAGTGTTAGGAAGACTTGGCATGGGCCGAGTTCCCTTCAATACCTCTACCTTGGGGCTCCTATGCTGTTCAAACGCATACTCATGTAAGCTACCCCAACGTCCTCTTCCAACCATCCTGAAAGTAGACCCGCGCCTTCTTTAGGGCCTTCCCGACTTAAGGGCTTACCACACCCTAAGGTAGGGAATCTTCGTTACGAGGGTTTAGGGTTTTGGGTTTAGGGAGCCACTTGAGCTACATATGGCCTATGGCTCTGGGTAAAGACGACCTAGGTAGAGTGAACCATCGTTTGTGATGGCTCATGCTACTTGGCCCCATTACCCCTGAACCCCTAAGTTTTTATGCCCCCAAACCCTAAACCCAAGTAGTGTCCATTTCATTTTCCATTTTTCCATTTGATTCTCCATTGTTGGGGTTATATCCCCTGTATACTCCCGTATATAACACCCCCCCCAGACTCAGAACCAAGTGCCCCCCTACCTTTAAGTTGCAGGCGTTGGCGGAATCTCCAAGCTCAGCCGTGCCTTGCTCCAATCCTCAACGCTGGCTTTAAGCTTAGAGTTTAGGGGTTGAGGGGTTTAGGGGTTTAGGGGTTCTGGGGGTTTAGGGTTGGGGTTTACAGATTTAGGGTTTAAGGTTAGGGGTTGAAGGGCGGAGGGTTTCTCAGGAGAAAAACACTCGACGATCCCCACACGACGTATAGATTTTCAGGACCTCAAAGCGGAGCGCATGTTTGGAGAATCCCCGGGTGATGCGTAGAAAGGTTCCAGCAAGATTCGCAGAGCTCGGATTTCAAGATGCATGCATCCCCGGCAAGCATCTAAGTCTACATGGCGGTGTCCATTTTTGTGGAACCCTCTCTCGCAAATACCTTCGCAGGTCACACCACAAATCACAGACTCCTTGCTTTTTTCACACTACCAGACTGCAAGGCGTTCATAGCGCGGTGCCTGAAGTACCTGGAGGGTGCAGCCAAGAAGCAGCTACAGCAAGCCTTGGCTGCCTGTCCATCAGAGTTGGGGTTTGGTTGGGAGCCCTAGGAAGGATATGGGGGGATTTCCCAAACTTAGGGTCCCCATAATCGGGATTATAGTACTTTAGGGTCTACATTGGGGTGCCCCTATTTGGGGAAACTACCATATGAGTGTGTGGAGTGTGTGAAGAAGGGTGTCTACTGTGTTTTTTGGTGACTGTATGCAGGGTTCTTTCAGAAGATTGGTGAGTGTATGTGTTTGGTGTCCAATTTTGGAGGACTATGAATTGAAGTTCTATCTTCGGTATAGATATTTAACCTCGTTCTAACAAGAAATCTTACCGTGATTGTTTTAAGGCCTTGTAGTACCCTCATTTCAGGGGTGTAGGGTGTAGGTGTACGGCTTTTGGATTTGCGCGCTCCTCTGCTACCCTCTTCTGCTCGCCCCCCCGACATTGAGACATTGAGGGCGGGGGAGGGGGGGGGGGGG
>CAJNIZ010020369.1:62165-79012 GCA_905231905.1 Symbiodinium pilosum | reverse complement strand
AAGCCCTAATCCTAAGCCCTAAACCCTAAATCCTAAACCCTAACTCCTTACCCCTAAACCCTAAGCCCTACATCCTAAACCCTAAAGCGCAAGCCCTTAATCCTAAACCCTAAGCCCTAAACCCTAAATCCTAAACCCTAACTCCTTACCCTAAACCCTAAATCCTAAGCCTTAAATCCTTACCCCTAAGCTCTAAACCCCCAGGAACTGCACCTCGCCGTGCAGCGAGATCCTGGTGCCTCGCAGCTCCATCGCTGGCTCGGCGGAGCGTACTGCGAGCAGCAGCCTTGCCAGACGGAGCTGGGGCAGATTTTGGTCTCAGGGTTTAGGGTTTGGGACCTAGGATTTAGGGTTTAGGATTTGGGCTTTAGGACCTTGGGTTTTGGGTTTAGGGTTTGGGGTGAAGGGTGTAGGGTTTAGGGTTCAGGATATAGGGTTTTGGGGTTCAGGATATAGAGTTCAGGGTTTAGGATTTAGGGTTGAAGGGTCAGAGGGTCTTGGACTTAGGATTTAGGGTTCAGGGTTTAGGGTTTCAGAGATTTTGGGCAGATTTAGGGTTCAAGGGGTACTGCTAAGAGTAGGGGATGTGGATGACTGTAGAGGGTTTAGGTTCTGGGGTGTCCCTCCTATACCCTTCCTGCAGGCACATGCACGAGTAGGTGTGTACGGAGTTTCCAAATTCAGGTGAGCTCTGACATACGGCATGAGAACCCTAGGATTAGACTGCGTAGAGTTTTGTAAGGACTGATGTGAAGCTTTTCTAGGTAATACCCTGTATTTCTCAAACTGTTGGGCTCCAAGTGGTTTGTTTTCAGTGGACATAGTGTCCTTTTGGCATCTTAACCTCAGAACACAAAGATTTTGCGGCAGTGCTGCATGATTGTAAGCAGTCTAACAGGACGTATAAGATTGAAAGACTCTTCAACACTGCTCCAAAGACTACTTTGATGCCAGCAGCGACGAGGACACATTCTTGCATGGGAGCGTGCAACATGGGGAAGGGGGTAGACTAGCCGCAAGCTTTGTGGGGTACGTCAAGTCTTAATAAGTCACCTGGCAACCTGAATGTTTCTTGCAAAGGCCCATGCAATCATGGACCAAAGGATGACGTGTAGTGGGTAGCGCCATGCTACAGACCCGAAGTTCTGCACGAGTCAGACGCCTCACAAAACAAGTCCCGCCTCCGGGTTTGGGGTTACCACTTAGTCCTGATTGCTTCCCTTGAAGCCCTAAACCACTAGATCCCAGACCCCACCCTCAGTAAGGATGACCATGCGATCTCTGCACTGAACGCCTACAAGCGTGCGCTGTCCCTTGCGCCTCGGGACCCCATGGCCATCCACGCTCTCCAAACTTTCCTGCAGTCGGGCCTGCAAGGTGGAGAGAAAAAGGTCGCGGGCCAGTAGTGTAGTAGTTTCACAAGAGGCATAGAGTAATATTACCCCAAATATAACCCTAATATTACCCCAATGGGCCCTAATATTACCCCAATGGACCCTAATATTACCCCAATGGGTCAAATATTGACTTCTCCCTGTGGTTAAAATGTGAAAACAGAATATAATTCGACTTGGCCGAGGCACCAAAACCCTGTCAGTAGCGGTTAGGGTTTAGGGTTTAGGGGTTTAGGGGTTTAGGGTTTAGGACATTATGGGGTCCCTTTGAAAGGGTTCTAGGGGATATTTGCAGATGTATAGGCTTGAGGGTTAAGGGTTCACACGCCAGTCCTTGCACCAACCCTAAATCAACCGTATGCCTGCGTGGTTTAGGGTTTATAAGGTTTAGGGTTGAGCGCTTACATGTGGCCGCACATCGTCCCAAAGCAAAGGGACGCAGAAATGCCTGGTACGTAAGCGCCTCCTTTCCGGCGTTGCCCGAAGAAGCCAAACATCAGCTTGCTAGATTAGGAGGACCCCCTACCCTATAATAGTGGAATAATAGGAATATACGAGGACCCTAATATAATCCCTATTATCCCCCGTCACTATTACTGGGTAGGGGGTCCACCTAATTGATAGAGTGTCGTAGAATCTCAGATAGGTTTTTGGCTTTAGGGGGCTTTCACGTTGGGGACAGTGCGTTTGCCATGGTTTGTTCCATGTGCCTCTCCATTGATCAAATCTTTCAGGCCCCCAAACTCAGCCGTAAATACCCCTCTACACCCCTATATGATCGTTACATCACAGAACCCTTAGACAGGAACCTCAAACTCGAAGCCTTCTGCCCTAAGCCGCCAGCACACTCAGGCGCGGACCTTTGGCCGACTTTCCTAACACACCGGGAGTGGAAGGCCGTCGTCTGCGTGAAGTCGTAATTTCCTCCATCTACAAACAATCCCTCCTGCCCCCCATAAAAGGCCCCACCTCCCAATATCACATACTCCGCATTGTGGTATATTATAGTATATTGGTAGCATTTTATACTAGGGGGGTCTAGGGGGGTGGGAGGGTTTAATATTGGGGGAGAGGGGATTATTCCCTGTAATATGTCATGGGGGGATGTCATTATTTTGGCGGGGGGGTTGGGAGGGTTGTTATTCAGGGCATGGGGCTAACCCATGGGAGATGCAATCCTTAGAGAACCTCATGGGTTCACCCAAGGGCTACTGTGTAGTCCTTTTGGTGTTCGTCATGTGGTTTTGGGGATCATCTAATGTACCACGCAAAACGAGAACTAAGTAGGAGGTTCCATTTACCGTTTTAAGGCTAGGCTTTAGCAGGGGTAGGATTTGGGGCTTAGGGAGTTTCACTTCCCAACTCCCTCCCTAGCACCGGTAAGCCACAGTCACACGACAAGCATCTGAGCAACGACTGTGCTGGTTCAAATGGCTGCGCGCAGAAGGCAGTAGAACGGTTCCAGGAGACCAGTGCCCGCGCATAAGCGGCACCGAAGCCTATGCAACTGCGCTTGGGATCAATGGGTTCAGGTCAAGGAATATGTAAGGTTGAGTGTGGTAGCTCCCATGTATCTGCTTATGTTTTGAGAAAGTCATATACCCCGAATCCTGCACCTTTGTTTGGCTCGTTCTCCACGACGCATAAACAGCCAAAATTAATGTTTGGGAGGTTTTCGTGGCAGATAGGCTGGACCCGACCTAGTGTAACCTAGAGCGCTAAAACGATAAAGATACAAAATTGTCAGGTACAACCCCCGCTTCATAACAGGCACCTAAAAGCCTAAACCTTACAGTCCCCCTGAATTAGATAGAATATGGCTTTTGGTATATTATAATAAGATCCCCATATACCCCATATTCTGTCTACTTAAGGGGGACCATAACTCTAGGAAGAGCTTCCGTGCAGGCATGTCTGAGGGCAACGTCAACCTGACTTGGCCTGACCTGCTTGGCGCTCAAGTTTCAAGCCTTTAAGGGCCCGAAACCCTTAGCCCTAAATAGTAGTTTCCATTTTATTTTCCATTAACCCTAGATAATCCACTATACCATAAAACCTGTTATATTATAGTAGTTTCCATTTCATTTTTCATTAACCCTAGATAATCCACTATACCATAAAACCTGTTATATTATAGTAGTTTCCATTTCATTTTTCCATCATCCCAATCTTACCCCAATCCTAAACCCTAAACCCTATATAACCCCAATATAGTAGTTTCCATTTTTCTCCCAATTAAAGGTTTGGATGTGCGGACTTGGGGCTCAGTGTTTAGGAGCCTGAGGTTGAAGGCAGAAGCATATAAGAGGGTCAGGTTGAGCGCTTATCAGTGTTAGGGATCCTTTAAAGGGGGATATGGGGGTTATATAGGGATATTATAAGGATAGGGTTTAGGGATCCTTTTTATACATTTGAGGATATGGGATGCCTTAAATGTGGGCTAAGTATAGGGTATTCGTTATAATCAAGCTCCTGCGCATGTGGCCGTCAAGTACGAATACCAAGACCACCACCACCACCACCACCACCATCATCAGCATCATCATCATCATCATCATCACAAAAAGCCAGGAGGCGGGTCATTCCCCTGACAGGTCTCCATCACATGACCGATTCCTTGCAGCTTTGGGGTGGGGAGTCGGGCCACATGCAAAGCCTAAGAAGGTTTCAGAGCGCGGTTGCGTGGTCAGTCGGAGTAAGTGATGGTGCTGCACAGGGTTTCCACGAATCTCGTGCGCAGGAGGTGTCGTCACACGATATGCGCAGTGGTCTCTTTCTGGCCCGCAGAAGAAACAACGCACGCGCCCTCAACCCTAAAAACGTACGCTTTGAACCCCTTCACCGTGAACACAAAACCCTAAGGCCTAAACCTGGATTCCTGAATCCTAAACCCAGAACCAAAAGCAATACAACCTAATTAAACTCCCTGCAGATTCCTCTTACTGGTGGTTAGTAGGAAATATGGGAATACAATCCCTATCTAATCCCTAACCTATACAGTAAACTGCCTTATTCCCCACTCGCAACCAGTAAGTCATCTTGAGGCAACTGATCTCTGGTGGAAGCCTCTATATAACTCCCATATAAACAAAACCTAAACCCTAAACCCAACAACCCTAAGCCCTAAACCCCCAGACCCTAAACCGCAAACCCAACAACCCTAAAACCTAAACCCTAGCAAGGACGTAAAAAGGGCATGTAAAAGACCTAAATCCCGAAGTCCTCTTGAGGCGACTCATCTCTGGTGGAATCTTCCGTGTGTGCTGGTGCCCTGGTGCGCAGCAAGGTGGAGCTTGCAACTCAGACGCGCCTGTGGGGGTTTAGGGCTTAGGGTTTAGGATTAGGGTTTAGGGTTTAGGATTTAGGATTAGGGTTTAGGATTTAGGATTAGGGTTTAGGGTTTAGGATTTAGAGTTCCATGAGTTTTAAGGAGCTTACATTAGGATTATAGGGTTTAGGGTTCTTTGGGTTTAGGGTTCCATGGGTTCAATGGAGCTCTTAAAAGGATTATATGGCTTTGGATTTTTTGGACTTTCTACATGGAATTTAAGGTTTAGGGTTTATGGAGTTTGTATAGTGATAGATGGGGATTCTATACGGTTTCGCTCCCTATCACTATCGGCGGAAAAATAAAGAGAGCCGTGAACAAGCAGGAAAGTTTGGTAGCCGAGCCTTGTGATGGTATAGTGGAACTGCGAGCTGGCAGCCCGCAGAGCTTTTGCGACCTAAGATAAGCTTTCAGGAGCTGCGGGTTGGCTCCTTGCAGGGCCTTTGAAACCCAAGAAAGATGGGCTTATAACAGCTGCGGGTTGGCAGCCCGCAGGGCCTCTGAAACCCAAGATGGGCTTTCAGGAGCTGCGGGTGGGCAGCCGCAGTGCCTCTGAGACCCAAGACAGGCTTACAACGGCTGCGGCAGGGCCCAAGATGCGCTTACAAGAGCTGCGGGTTGGCAGCCTGCAGGGCCTTTGAGGCCCAAGATGGGCTGCCCCCGCAGCTAACTCTGGCCGGCCAGCCTGCAGCCACCATAAAGCTACCATGCGCGCACACAAAACCGTAAGCCGCCAGTCCAGTTGCAAAAGTTGGTTTTTGATTGGGGCTTTGGCTTCGGCTGCAGGGTTTAGGGGAGGTATCCGTTTAATTTACTTTGGAATCCAACATAGGCTCTTCCAAAGAGGAGAGAAGTCTTCGGGGCCTTTTCCAGGATCCATGTTAGTTTTGAGAAGGTCAGGGTTTCGAGATTTCGTGTTGGCTGTTGCGTAGCATCATGTGGGGGGTCTAGGGCTCAGGGATGTTGGGGATGATAGTGAAGTGCCTAGGGCAGAGAATGGGGCCATGTTGACATTCTCTGTTGCTTGATAAGGCTTCACACCCACCTCCGCGAACAAATCCTTCTGATGTCTATAGTATGATATGGTATGATGGACAGATAGTTTTTTTGGTAGGAGGAGTGGGGGGAGTGTGGGAACATTTTTGAAAAAATGGAGGGATCTTTTTCTGGCCTGAAAGCTAGAGCCGGAGCTTCTGTTTCCCAAACACTGCAAAGCCTAAGCCTTGACTGAGAAGAGGAGTTTCGGAACATAGACCCCATGACTATAGGTTCCTTATAGGCATATCATAGGGATATTATAGGGTTACGAGAATGGAAAAGCAAATGAAGACTACTATATTATAACAGGGTCATACATGTCAGGGTCACCAAAAATCTCTTCTTATTGAACCCTGAAAATGCATGGGGTGGATATCAGCATCATGGTCCCTGTGGGTTACCCTCAATATTAGGCGCCGTCTTCTATCATGGATCCAAAAATGGAGCGAGAATTGTAAAAACAACTAGGAGCTAGGACTGCAACAAACGTGTCCCTGAGGCCGAGCCAACTGACTGCGAGACAGCGGAGGATTTCTACGCGGAGGTGAGTTCAAGGTTTTTCGCAATGATGCCTAGGCCATTGCTGGATATAGACGATATAGCTATCAGTTTTCATAACTGCAAAACCCAAAGGCCTGCAGGGAACATAACACCATAGTGGCGTAGCATCTCACAAAGAAGCTGGATAAGCCCGTGTCAGAGGACTACAACGTCACAGCTCAATTCATCCTAAACCATAAACCATAAACCCTGAATCCTAAACCCTAAATCCCTAAACCCTTATACTTGCTGTCAATTCGGCTCAGAATTGAGCTTCCTTGCGGTTTAGGGTTTAGGGGTCTAGTGTTTAGGGATACAAAAGCCCCACACCCCCTAATAGAACGCCTACTGCCTGAACATGATACCGGATCGCCACGGATCCTCTTGGAAGAAGGGTAACACAGTTGGATACAAAGGTGCTAACTGGCGAATATTTGTCGCAAGGGGAGTGAAGGGTTCAGTATGGGGGGGAGTGGACTGCAGGCTACCGGAATAGGATTTGCACCAAAACACACATGGGCTACCTTCTGCCCAAATAAGCAGGCTTACAAAATTTCGGACCAACAGCTTCTTAGGTGGAAAGCAGACCAAAATTTGGGGCTGGAGACCAGGCATTGGCGGTTTAGGGTATACAGAGCCCCCACCCACTATTAGTGACCACAAGGTTACAAGGGATAGTGGTATTTAGAGCATGGTCCTTCTATGGCCTTAATAACCACTGTTACCGGGTGGAGGCCCAACCTAAAGTCTAAACCCTAAACTCCAAGCCCATTATGTTGGGTAACAAGGCTTTCCAGGTAACTACGGTCCTCCAAGTAGACCTCTCAATGATGTTGGTGACTAGTTAAGCCCCTGTATCAGTCGGCTGCAAGAGCCTTCCATCCAGCCATCTTGCAGCCCGTGATCCTTAGTGGATGTATGTTTTATTACACTCAAGCATAAAGCCCAGAAAAGGAATTTAGATGATTGGAGGTGCGTTTATATAATGACACAAAATAAGGGGTATAGATTAGGAATAGAAACTCTAGGGCTGTATTTTTCTGAAGGTAGAAAGAATATACCTTATCTTTATTACTGTATCCCCATGAGGAACCAGATAACGAAGTGGATTTACCCTAGACATTGGGTCCCTCATCACACCCTAAACCTTGTAAACCAAAAGTATCCCCATTCGGAACCAGAGCCCTCCCCCATGCATGCTTTGCCAAAGGGTCCTAAGTACTTATAGGGAGTACTAACCCAAACCAAATATTTAGAAACCCTACTTTATACCATAGAGGTACTTGGGATCCTTTCTTGATATGCCGTAGTCGAGCCCGCAATGCCAGTTTGGTACTTTCGCTGGGCTTCGAATACGCGATGGCTGGCCGAGAACCCAAAGTGTTCAGGTTTAGGGTGGAGCTTTAGGGTTTACAGTTTAGGGTGGCGCTTTAGGATAATTGATTCTTAAGTTCTCAACTTGTTGTACAAGGGAACCTGCACGTAAAGTTTGGCGGGCCTTGGAATTACAGTCCTCCCTGCAGGTTCCTGGAGATTCTGAGGCTTACCACCAGTAGTTGTCTTTAAGCAGCTAGACCCTAAACCCTGAAAAGTAGTTTTCGTTTTCTTTTCCATTATCCCTACGCAACCCTATCTTGTTAAGCAGCTGTAGGACACTGCCGAGTCATAACCTCAGTGGTTTCCGACATTGCTTTCTCGCGTCTCGTTATGTCGGGTTGGGGTTCTGAAGTGTCAGAGGTCTGAGGGTTCCCTATTGCAGGAAATTCCCCAACACGAAGACTTGAAACCTCAATGTGAAGTCCTGAGCTAGAGGTCTCAGCCTAACCCACCCCTATGACGGTTCGAGAAGCCGTTGAACCTCAGGTCCAGCGCATGCCCGCGGGCGGAGGAGCCAATTCTCATCCACGCCAGGGAACCTGGTTCTCATGCGTTTGCCTAGTAGGCCCCTAGGTTCGCTTCATGCGGCCTATTCAGGGATAGTTAGGGCTGGCTAAGGCTTAAGGGGGAACCTTTGGGCGCTAGGAGGGGAAGCCCTGGGGTATAGGGATAAAGTGCTAGCAGGTGAAAGTTGACGGGTAGCGGGTAAGGGTTTACAGCTAGTGTATAGAGTTCCGGATCCGATCGTGGATGTAGAGTTTAGGATTTTAGTAGGTTCCATTTTCTCTTCCATGACCCCTATATAGCCCCAATATAACCCTGATATAACCCTTGGGCAAGCCCAAAGTAAGCCTAATATAACCCCAATGTAATCCGAATATAACCCAAATATAACCCCAGTATAACCCTAATATAACTAGAGGTCGAGATGAGGGGTGAAATGAGTAATGTGCCGGAAGCTCACGCAAGCCGCTCTCCTTGTTTTCCTGCTATTTCAATTGGCTGCTCACCTGAACTGACTATGTAAGCTACTCTATGGCAGACAGAACAGCTGATGATTTATGATTCAATTGGTGGAGGAACCCTTTCTGTTGAAAGCCGGTTTGGTCGAGTGGGACCATAGCGACCTAAACCCTGTGTCGTGGCTTCTGTGTTTCCTTACTCCCTTGGTGCTGCAACTCAGAAAGTCCTTAAAACCTAAACCCCAAACCCTCATCCCTAACCCTAAACCCTAAAGCCCCCCTACCTAGCCAACTGCCTCCTCCTTGAAGATCAGTTGGAGTAATACCCGGGTCCCTAATAACTCAAGTAAGGCATAGGGAAAGTCTTGAGCGTTGTTGCATATATGTCTGTGGACATGTATGTCCTTTCATGTATGTACACATGTATCCGTACATGAGTATGTACATACATGCATACATACATACCATCACATTACAATACATTACATTTACATTCACATTTGCATTCACATTACTTTACTTTACATTCTCATTTACATTCTCATTTACATTCTCGTTTACATTGCATTACAGTACATTACATTACATACGCGCATACATAGTTACACACATGCAAGATATTGACCTCCCTAAGCCCTACAGTAAACCCTAAGCCCTAGGCCCTAATCCCTAAATCCTAAGCCCTAAACCCTAAACCCCTGAGCCCTAAACCCTAAACCCTGACACCCTCGTCCCTGAACCCCCTATGGGTTGATTCCAAGGTGGCGGCAGTGGGGCTGAGACCCGAGGTCGGAGTTCACAAGCTCTGTTTGGGAGTTTAGGGTTTGGGGGTTTAGGGGTTTAGGGGTTTAGGGTTTAGGAGGTTTTATGGTGTAGGGGGTTGTCCGGGGAGGTCAGGGTTAAGATTTATGGTAAAGCGCAGGGCTTAGAGTGCAGGGGTTAGACTTTAGGAGCCGCGGAAGGGGGCCCTTGAACCTAACCTCTGGACCCTAAACCTTCAACCCTATTTATAATCCGCCTCTGGCAGAAGTCCAAAACTCCGCACAATCTGCTACCCTATGCCTTGCCATGCCGGTGAGGCCTTCCGGCTTCGAGTCTATTAAGTATTAATTACTAGTTACTATCATTTTCAAATATCAAAACATCCGTTTAAATCCGGATGTTTTCCTGTTAAGGCGCTAAATGGGATCAGCCACGCCCCTCCAGCCGCACCCTCCTCCGGCCACACCCTTCTCCAGCACAAACCTCCTCAGCCGCGCCCACTCCCTTTCAGCCAGCCACGCACCTCCAGCCCCCCACGCCCGCCACGACAGCCACACCTTCCTTCAGCCATCAGCTATCCCCTCCAACAACGCCCCTCCAGACACCCTCTTCCAGCACACTCCAGCTACAACTGCTTCAGCCACACCCCTCCAGCCACATCAAGCGAAGCGGTTTAAAACCTTAAAGCTAACCCCTAATTTAGGATTTAGTTTTCAGGCTTGAAGGTTTTCCGCCCTAAACCCTGGATTCTGCGCAGCCTACAGGTCGATCGGATCCTGCTGCTGAAGGCTTCCGAGGTCTGTGGTGAGGTTGGACACCCCCAGCTGGATTCTTTTTTTCTTGTTTTTTTTTTGAATTGGTTTAGGGTTTATAGGGTTTGGGGTTTAGGGAGCGGGGGATAGCGGGTTTGGTGCTTCCTTAAGCATTCTGGGCTAACCTGGGCTTTTGTTTTTGGAGGTTTCTTGATGACAAGGGTGCCATTACAAGGACCCTAGGGGACCTATCTGGGGGATTTGTAGGGGCTGTTTTGAGAAACAACCCGATACTTAATGCAAGGCGTTGGTTTCCGAAGGAGAGGGGCTCCATTACAAGAAGCCAGGATTTTGGGTGTATCTTTTGAGGTTCTAACGCAATCCTAGCTAGAAAGCAAGGAACTCCATGTGTTTCGGGACAGTAGCCACGAGGTGGCGATACTTTGCTGCCAGTATTCTTAGAAGGCCTACTGGAGGTGCTCGAACCCTAAACCCCTAAACCCCTAAACCCTAAACCCCTGTCCTTGAGATGAGGGGAGCCCTCTCTCAGCCTGACCTTTCCCAGGCTTGTCCTGAGCTCACAGGATTTAGGGTTTAGGGTTTGGGGTTTAGGGTTTGGGGTTTAGGGTTTGGGGTTTAGATTTTATGGTTTGGGGTTTAGGGGTTTAGGGTTTAGGGTTTGGGGTTTAGGGTTCAGGCACCGGAGAGGGAAACCCTCAAGCAGAAAGGCCCTAAACCTTGAAAGGCCAAAAGTGCCAATGTCTAAACCTTTCAAGCACGCAAAATCCTAGAACTCCAACTTTCAGATCCTAGGACCCTTCAACCCCAAATCCTAAGAATCTTCAACCTAAGCTCCAAGCCCCAACCCCAAACCCAAAGAACTTAAACCCTAAACCTTCAAGCGTAATCCCTAGACCTTAGGGCATCCCTGACGTCCTCGCGCCGGGTGGCGCGGGGGCCTCAGAGCACTTGCCAAGACATTCGCATTCGAGGCCCCTCTTTGAGTCTTGTAAAGATATCTGGGGTAGGTTTAACGAGGATATGGGGGTTATATATGGAGATATAGGTTCTAGGGCTTATAGGGTTTCCCAACGGTTACATAGGCATAGGGTTTACGGCGTCCCAAAACTAGGGTATTAGGGTTTAGAAGTTCGGAATTAGGGGTACCAGGTACCTATATTACCTATATTCTGTATATAGAGCTTATATAACTTATATAGGGATCATTTGGAGACATATTACCCCAATAGTGGAGACACAAGTGCAAAAGAAGCTGGAACATGAAACGGAGACTGAGGTTTTGTAGGGGCTTAGATAGGGATTAGGGTTTCCCAAACCTACCCGTTTTGGGATTCCCCAAAGGATTTTACTATTTTGCCCGTATTTTGCCCGTATTCAGGGAAACTATAACATGAACTTATTTGAATATATAGGCGGGTGACAAACTGTAGATGTATATACGCACATGACATGTGCAAGAATTTCAGGCTGCCCCTGGTGTCTCTGCAAAAAAGGACGTTTCTAGAACATTCTTATGAATATACTAATTCTACGCCCAGTTCATTCGGGCTGCTACTGTAGCGCAGGTAGCCTTTGGCCCGAGACCCTGAAATCCACAAAACCTTGTAGCCATCAAGGCCGAAAACCATCAAACCCTCAGATGCCTTTAGTCCCCACAAGGCGGGCGAAAACCGCAAACCCCTGCAGACCCTAAAGCCCTGAAACCCTAACTAACAAACTCCTCAAGCCCAAGCCGCAAAACCCTAAAGCCTTAAACCTCCAAAGGTCTAGAAGACCGCTGTAGAATTTGGTTCCCGTTTCCTCTTCCATTATTGACGCGATATCCCCCTACCCCTCCCCCCCACGTAATGCATATAAAACTATATAATCCTACATAATACATGTAAACCATTAAGCACCCTGAACCTTAAAACTTAGCGTCCACAAAGCCCTGAACCTTAAAACAAAGCACCAGTCTAAGGGTAGAAGTATGGGCCCCTTATATGGGCTTAGGCCTTTTTAGGGGGATTCTAAGGGTACATATAGGGTATATAGTAGGTATATAAGGATCCCAGGGTTAAGGGCCCATACTAGGGGCCCATGGTTTTAACCTTGGAACCAGAAAAAACCAACACACACACGCACAAGGTTGTAACATGGGAGTCTGGCTTCGGAGCCCTGCAGTGACCCTTGTCAGCACCATGGGAGGTTGTAATGGCTAAGGGTTTCGGGTTAAGGGCGAGGGGCTAAGGGCTTAGGCTTCAGGCTGACGGGTTTAGTGCTTAGGGTTTGCAGTCCCCCTTAAGTAGATAGAATATGGCTTTGGGTAGATATGAAAAGATCCGCATATACCCCATATTCTATCTACTTAAGGGGGACTATAGGGCTTGAATATGCTATGTTAGTTATCCCAATCCCTAAAATCAGGACCCTGTAATCGTCACATGATCGTTATAGGGTTCTAGGGATTAGGGGAACTAAGCTCCTTTACTGGCTTTAGCGGGCTGGTTTGGGCCGAGGTCAGAGACTTCAAGTTCGTACCCTTAACGTTTGCAACCCTAGGTTTTGGGTCCCAAATACCCTTATTAAGGGCCAACATTCCATGGTTTAGGGTCCCAAACCCAAGGTTTTGAGTCCCAAATACCCTTGTTAAGGGCCAACATTCCATGGTTTAGGGTCCCAAACCTACAGGGTACAAACCGTAGGGGTACAAAGGAAAACTCCCTAAGGAGGGTTGAAGCTGCTTTTGTCGGGGGGGGGGGGCTTGGCTTGGAGTTGAGGGTTCAGGGTTTCGGGGGTGAAGGGCAAGCATCATGTTTGTAATGTAATTAACATGTCTTATTGATAGCCTGGAAGGAGAACTATGAGAATAAGGGTTTATGCTACAGGGTTGAAGTTCTGTGGTCAAGATTTAGGATTCGTGCTTGGTATTTGGAGGTTCGGGGTGGGGACCAGTCACCTCGGTCCTTAACTGTGGTCACCAGACCGACTCTGATGGTCCAGGTTTAAGATGTTGCTATGGGGTGCATGAGATTTAGTTCTGAGGTGCAGGAACTGTGCCGGAAAGCGTTCAGTGTGTATCTGGGAGAGTTCAGCGAGTGAAAGGGGAACCGGCAGGCTCGGCCACCAACTCACTGAGCCAACCGAAGAAGCGGAAGACCTGAATAGATGACACGGCAGCTAGGTAGGTGAATTTAAAGTTTTGTAGGCTGCTAGAAGCACGTTTCCCAACAAAGCTCTAGCCAGTCTTAATCCAAATGCTCAGCACACCGGGCGAAGATTTTGATGTCCGCCCTCGGCCCAAGAAGCTCACACGTAGGAACTTCTTACATGCCTCCACGTCACCCTCGCGAGGTACCTTTTGTTCCTGTTCCTCTCACAACCATCAAGCCAGAGGTTGCTAAAGGCATCCTGTGTCAACAATCTCTCCCCGGACCCCAACCCTAAACATTCATCCCCCGCATCCTTGGGACCCCACACCTACAACCCAAACCCTAAACACCTAAAGCCTACATGTTTGGGAGACTTAGGTAAGCAGGATCCTAACGTGCCAGCCTCATCTGGTGCATGGTAGCCTTGGGTTCAGGGCATTTTGTGGGGGGAAGGGGGGAGGCTTGAGGAGGCCCTAAACCCTAAACCGCGATTTAGGGGCTTCAGGTTTAGGTTGTTTGCGTGCCACCGCTGGCCCTACGAGGGAGTTCGGGGGAGTCTCCAGGTTTTGGGGACAAGAAAACGCAGCGGGTAGGTTATCACTTCATGAGGCCAACCGGGTCACTACATGGCTTGTAGGGTTTGTGGGTATATATACTTATAAGGGCCTCTCGACTGTCCAAGTACAAATTGAATACAAAGCTTTGAGAATCTACCTCCATCTTGTTCTTACTTGTTTGGATCTTCAGCCCCTGTGTTACTTAATTGTGCTGTGCTGAGACAGTAGAGATGTTTGTTCACTAGGTGGTGAATTGAATGCCCTTAAACACCTTCCATGGCTCTTGCCCCCAACATTCCTGAACTCTGGCAGAAAATCCGTGTCCAAAAATGAGAGTTGGGCAAGAGCCTTAAACTACTTCCTACGTAATCCTAATTTTTTCGATTGTGTTTCACCACCACCCCTCATCCAGAGAGCCTCTTGAATGTGTCTCGGCAATTGCTTAAAGAGTTGCAGGCCATGGTTTCGAAGAGCTAAGCCCCAATTATTTTCCTGCAGCTTAGTTCAGCTTAGTAGTAATTACCCCCTAGTTCGGTATAACACATACAGGCGTCTGCAATATTGGAGTTGCAGGTATAGCCCTAGACCCTAAACTTTCATGTATTTCGATTCTGGAGCCATGACAGAAGCAGTTCCCAGAGCCATCCCAGCTCAAAAGGCGGATCCAATTTTTGTGGTGTCCCTTGGTTTAAGGATGTAGATGAGGTGGACCCCCCACCCAGTAATAGTGACTATATGGGATAGGGTCCTCTTATGTTTCTACTATACCACTATTACAGGGTGGGGGGGGGGGTCCTCCTAAGATGTAGAAGCATGAATTCATTCGCATCCCTACGGCCAAAGGATTCCCTGTTTCTTTGAGAGACCTCCAAGTTCAAAGCCAAGGCGGGCGCAGAAGACTTGGAGAGGAAGATGGTTTGCGGAGGAGTGGACGCCTTGGGCGCTGTGCGTGCGGCACTCAGGAAGGGTCAGCTGCATCCAAATTGGGTCTATAGGGATGAGGGATGCGTCTTGTCCAGCAATGAGGGGTCCCTTGTGGGGGTCCCTTTTGTGAATTTCCATGTAGTGCTTAAGATGGAGGATTGTATGGTTCTGTCCATGTTGCTGTGATAGTTCAAGAAGAGGCCGTTTCTGGACAGTTTGACCCTCAACATTACAGGGGCTCCAAAGCAGGACCGTCAACTAGGTAATTGCGAATATTGTATTTGAGAGACATCAACTCGGGATGTTCATATAGACTTCTGTCACATAGTTTGGTGAAGGAGGATACTACTCATACTATTCTAACATGAGCCGTCTCCTCACTGGTTTTACAACAAGAAAACTTCAGACCAACAATCAAGCCCAGTCCCGACTTCATAGCAGAAAAACGAACTGCCTCGGTTATCGGCAAATCAAAGACCGTAAAAAGATATTGGTAAATCTCAAGGCCCCTGCAGTATGCAACTGACAAGAAGGTACCTACAGCTTGGGGACATACCACATTTGCGTTTGTGCTGCCATCACTGGCTACGTCCGGCTCTCATTTTTCAGTATGGGAAGGTCTCCTTAACCCTTAACCCTTAACCCTTAACCCCTAAACCCTAAACCCTTAACCCGAAACCCTAAACCCTAAACCCTAAATCCTAAACTGTCAAAATCCTCTCCCTCGCTATCACCCCTTGAGCTTTTATCAGCTGCCTAAAAAAAACACCCAATATGGTACCAATACCATTTATGGGAAGATTTATTAAGGGGGGTGGGTTGTTCTTTTGGGAGGGGATCAGTGTTTGGATGCTGGGGTTAAGGGTTTAAGGTTATGTGCCCCTGTTGCGCATTGGTTTCCGCCTCTTCGCTACCGTTTGCTTCACTTCGCAGAGGAACAGCTCAGAAAGTAACCCATGGCGTCGCGGAGCGCTACTCTCGCATAAGGTGGTCGCAGTTTACGAAATCTTGATTGAGACCCATGTTTTGCACCCAAATGCTCATATCCTCTCTGTACGTCCACAAGTGAGTTTCCACCAGAGGCCATGCAGATTTGGGTGTTTCAAAACATCAACACTTACCCGCATAATCCCTCCTGAATTCCCTATATACTGCGGATGGAGCAAATCCTGCACGACCCTCAGTCCTTCAGGTCCCAGGAAATCCAGTTCTACGGGACCTTTGACAGTGCAAGATTTCTGCAATCAACCACTTTTTTGAGGGCCCCTAAGATTCCTCCCGATGCAACAGAGGCTCGTTACCAGAGATGTTTATGGTCCGTCCACAGTCGGCTCTCCATGATACACAGTAGCTGTATATGGCATGCATGTGTGGTTAGATAGCTGGCCACAAATACACGTTTAATCATACAAACAGTATTCAGTAGTTAACTAAAATGCAAAGTATGTAGTAGGTTATTGGAGGTCAGGGTTTAGGATGTTGCTCTGGGAAGATCTTACGGAGATGGTTGAAGGCCTAGATTTCAGACATAGCAGACTTGACGCTAGGTTGTCTTATCTGCTTCTTTGTGGCTTCCACAAAGACAGCAGATAGCCACGTCATCAGCACAACGGTGCTAGTGATGACGGGCATGACCAGCACTAACATACATGAACAGGTCCATTCACAAGCCTGTTGTTTCATAAGCCCCGGCTTCCTTGTACTCAAACCCTACAGCCTAAACCCTGAACCCACCATACACCCCAAACCCTCCACCCTATAGCCCTAAACTCCCAGGTTGCTCAGCCCGAAAACTGTAAAAAACAACATGAAGGTTTGAGGCAAGTGACGGCTAAAGCAGGAAATCTGAAGCGGTTTCGGGTTTAGGGTTAACCTCATCGTTAGAAGCTGAAAAAATGCGCGGGAGCCCTCATCATCATCTAAATGGGCATTGGCATATTGAGGCACATAACCCCTCCCCTAATATTAAAGCCCATCACCCCAAGAATATGTAACATTCCCATTGTGGAATGTTTAATAACGTGCATTATAATAAAGCAGAGGGGGGGGGGGGGGGGGGGG
>CAJNIZ010020369.1:34806-59243 GCA_905231905.1 Symbiodinium pilosum | reverse complement strand
CCCGAACCCGAACCCGAACCTTGGAGGTTCCGGAGCATTCGGGGCACTTACTGAGACTATAAACGTTCTAGTAGGTCAGCTACAGGTACTTAACTCCTATATCGTTTTCAGGGAGTGACCTGGTCTGTCAGGGCAGCGGAAAGCGTGCCACCCGTGTCCCTCTTGACCGTGTCTAAGAGCCCGGAGCTCGGGTCATCGACGCCTTCTGTTTGGGTCATGTTAGACACCTTGTATCTTGCCAGTTCTGCACTTAGGCACGTAGAGAGCTTGGCATGGTGTTGGGTCGGGACTATTCCCGCATCTTGATTTGCACATGGATGCCTTGTTGGGATGGCGTGAGATTCTGCTGTGGCTAGATGAGCTCTACAGACTTTTTCTGTACAGGTGTCGGCTTTTGCAGAAGGTAGCCCAGGTGAACAAACGCACAGCGGTTTTAGTCTCCAAGCAATATTTCATGCACCCTACATACCCTGAATTGATTGGATCCTTGCTAGAAGCGCGACAGAAAACATCCAAAATGCAAAGAACCTCTAAATGAGCTATAATCTAAACTCTTTAAAGGCTTTTATATAGTGGATTATATCGGGGAGTATTATAGGGGGTATTTAGGGGGATACTAGGAGTTCAGACTATGGCTCAGATGGACCCAAAGGCGGTTTCACTGGATACTGACAGAGCGAACGCTCGGATGCAGAAACAACGTCCAGATCTAAAAGATCTATACATGCTGATAATGTCCAATCCCTTCTATCCAGCAAACTTGCTACTGTTCACAACTCTGAAAGCTGAACTTTCTCATGCTATTCACTGGAAGCTCTCGTCCGAAGGCCTCACACACACAAAAAAAGAAAAACTGGTGCGTGACCTATTGTTTCCAAGACTCCGCAAAGAAAACCGATAAGCTTTACAATAGAAACCTGCTACGAGGAGTTGTTCAGCTGCCATCAGAGAGTTACAGGTTCAACACACGCATGGAAGCCCAAGTGCCTCCACAGATCCTTCTTGCAAATCCTGGGCAAGTCAAGTGCCACCCCAAACTTTCCATGCGCCGTGGAGTACACTCCTCCTGTGATATTCAGCTTGCAATCCTAAGCCCTAAAGATTTGGGTGCTTCAGACGGAAAGGGCCAGGGAACCTTACCTACATTCATTTCCCTGAGGTCCGGTAGCTTCTACGTAATCCCCTATTCTAGTACTTAGATTCGCTTCCCCCAGCCCCAAATCCTAAACCCAAAGCCCTTAACCCCAAACTCTAAACCTTAAACTCTAAACCCCAAACTCTAAACAATAAAACCCTAAACCCCAGACTCTAAGCACTAAACCCCAAACCAAAAAACCCAAACCTTCAACCCGACCCGCCCGAGAGGCCCTGTAGTCTCCGCCGCGTACGCGCCTCACCCGTTGGGGGCGGCTCGACGCCTTGCAGCGGGTTACGAGGCGGATGCATGGACCTAGGGTTTGGGGTTAGGGGTTGAGAGATTTGGGTTTAGGGATTGGGGTTTAGGGTTTGGGGTTTAGGGTTTATGTCGCTTGAACACAAGCATATCTTGGACTTGTACAGGGACATGCAAGTGTAAGTAGGCTGAGGATTTGGGGCGTAGGATGTAGGGTATGCGGGCCAGATTTGGGGCTCGTAAGGGTTAAGGGCTCAGTATTCAGGACTTCTGTATGGTATGGGGTTTAGGAGTAAGGGTTTCGAGGATTTAGTGCTTGATTTGGGTTTCAGTCCTTTCAGAACCAATTCTCCTCGAATAGGCCCCCTCATTACAACTCCAAATACCTCATCATTCGATTCATCACTGCCAATAGACCTACCTACAACAGCACTGCTAACCCCTAAACCCTACCCTACCAAAGAAGTACTGTTACGTATCGGAATGTAGGACGGCCTTGGCCATCCCAGCAGTATGACCCCAATTGCCTACAACTTCGTAGCAAGTACCCCCAAGCTTAGTAGGTAGAATCAACCCATGAAACTGTTTGTAATTGGGGTCTAAACCCTAAAACAAACCCTACATTCTAAAAAACACATATTAGGGACCTGTTGCGGAGGATGGAGTCTTGCGAGTTTGGCGGCCCGCTGCGGCCGAAATATCTGCAACGCGGACGCCCCTGCATTCACGTACCAAAGTTTAGGGCACTTTAGGGTGTAGGGTTTAGGGTTTAGAGTTCAGGGTTCGGGGTTTAGGGTTCAGGGTTTAGGGTTCAGGGTTCAGGGTTTAGGGTCTCCATCCCAGTACTCTTAGTTGGGGATACATGGTCCAAGCTGTAGGGTTTTGAGTTTCGGGTACTGCCCCCACTCTGTAACAGTTGGACAATATTAACAATATAGTCATATATGTATATAGAGTTCTTCGCATGACCCCAAGATCGACTGTTACAGGGTGGGGGCAGTATCCAACCAAGAACCTCTCAGTAACCTTAGTTGGGGATACATGGCCTGTAATAGTGGGTACGTAGCCCAGAATGGAGAGTAGTTGGAGGTTCTAGGTCTAGGTAGAAAGGGGTAGTGAATCAATTACGAGGTGTTGATTTTTTGTAGCCGGGTGAGTTGTTGACTCCCGGAAGGCTCGGGCCCGACACATAGATGAGCTAAAAGGGCTTTGGAGGACACATTCCGTCCTTGTCAATGTAGATTCCCTGCTGCCCACCACTTACTTTCACCCCAGCTCTGAACCTTGCACTAGGTGGCAGCTTGTGATAAGCAAAGAAACTTCACCTGTCATAGTCTAGGGGTATCTTTTATAGTTTTGCGGGCCTGTAAGTTGCCACCAGCAGCCAATCACCCCGGTCCCATGAAAGTCGAGGTTGGTCGGCCACCTTGACCACGTGCAGGCGGAGTGTCCTAGCGGTTATGTGTTTGGGTTCATTGGTGCTGCAACATCAAGACCCTTCCGTATTACAGGTACGGACCACAGAAAAGCTCGACCATTTGAATATCCAATCTGAAGCCTCATCTGGGTTGCTATTAAGGAGCCTACATTATGTACTATACTAAGGAAAATTTTCATTAGCGATATACCATGATACAGCCATGATATGGTAATGCAGCTTAAATTCCTCAGCCAGCAACCCAGCCATTCTTGGCACGCGCTAAGGCGGAGGGAGGCTGTAGGATGAGCAGTCCCTTTTTTTCAGCTTTGCTTGGGCCAGTGTACAACATGTCTATACCACTACACAAATGTTTTTATGTATATATGTATATATGTATACACACACATATATATGTATAACATGGCTTGTATGTAGCCACTTAACGGGGTCGTGGGTGGTGAGCATAATTTTTGGAAAGTATATGACGTAAGAAACATCAAGAGGATCCACCACCGCCCCACTTCCCCGGAAGCGCAGGTGTCAAATTCTAGGGAAGCGTAATTATTCCCGACGGTCCCTCCCTTAGACGCACCTCCCCCCACCATCGTAGTAAGACACGGAAGCTGCACAGGATGTAGCCTGGGCACCTGATGGCACTTGGCTAGCATCAGCAGGCGCAATGCCAAAGCCCATGAATGTGCGTGTAGTATTCAGGATTTGGGGCTTACGGCTCAGGATTCAGGATGTAGGGTATCATGCCGCAACCCATCTACGGGTGTGCATGAAAAACAAAAGGCGGCCAAGTGCAATGTTACAGTTCCTTCCATGAGATTCCGGATGCGTGACATCGATTTCAAGCCTAAGCCTTAACCAGACCCCAAAAGAACCCCCTAATAATCCCCTAGTTTACCCATAGCAATGGGTTAGTGTTGAGGGGGCTTCCATTTCTTGGATCCTTTATCTGGGTAGGGCCCGTTGCGAAAGGGGTTTTTGCAGGTCATGGCGCCGCTTAAGAAGCTGGTCCAAGTCTCCCCTAACAGGTGGTTTAGGGTTTATAGTCCCCCTTAAGTAGATAGAATATGGGGTATATGGGGATCTTATTATAATGCACCCAAAGCCATATTCTATCTACTTAAGGGGGACTATAGGGTTTAGGGCCCCCAAATCCCACCTTGAGGATGAGGTTGGCTTGCTTTTTAAGCTATAAGATGTACCTGGGAATAAGGGCTCCCAACTGCCAGCTCCCAAGGGTAAGACCCCATGATAATCATACAGCGCTTCTTGGTTCCTTAGTATGGGGGTTGGGGTTACCAACATCCTCTTGTTACTGAGTACCACGAGCCCCTCTAGATCATCCAGTTTCCATTTAATGTGCCCTTTTGTTCTCCATTTGTCTGTCCATTCTTCGTGATCGCCAAAAGTAATCTTGTTACTAGTTACTGCTACATTAATCCCTGTATGTATAATCCCCTGTTTTCCCACGATAGCACGCCCTACTGGTACTCCTATCCCCTTTGCTACCTGCGAAGGAGAGGACAAACGCTACTTCCGCAAAACCCTAAACCTTGCACCCCAACCGAACGTGAGAGATTCTCAAAACAGGGAGTCCCTAGGGAAAACATCCGCAGCTCTTGCCCCACAAGCCCTGAAAGCCCTAATTCCCAAGAAACCTTGAGCTCTACGCCTTTGACACCTTGAAATCCTCAAAACTTGAACCCCAATCTTGTACTGCAAGAAACCCTATGCGTACCACAGAAGCCTAAACCCTAAGATCAAGGTACCCTAAAACCTAGGTAGGAAAGCACTGGAGTTATACCGCAGGTATAACCCATACCCCCTTACAATTTGGACAACACTTGTGTTTCGTATCATAACTACCTAGCGCGATAGCCAAATCCCCAAGCCATCTCCGTTTCCAATTTCATTTTCCAGTTCCTTTCCCATTTGATTCTCCATTATTGGGGTAATATACCCCTAAACCTTACAAAGTCCGGAGAAGTCCCCCCAAAACTGTATCATAACTTCTGCAACCCCTGGAACCCCTTAACCCCCGAGCCCAAACATGTCCCTCATCACCTGGGAAGGCCTTGATGGCAGCCTTCGGATCTGGGGTTCCAGGGCTGGTTTGGGACCCATGGGCCACGGAGTGAAGGCCTCAAGAAGGGGTTTAGGGTTTAGGGTACGTAGATTGGGGCTCAAAGGATTTTGCTGACCTATGTACGGAGATAGAGGAAGAGGAATATTGAGCAATGTACATGTATATATACACACACACACTTTTTTACGTATAATATATGTATTTATTTATGTGCAGAGAGGTACATTTAGGGATATATAGGAGGAATTGAGGGAAAAATGGAAGCCACAATGGGGTTTCCAATCCATTAGAGGCATTTTTCGGGGTCCACACAATAAGAAGGAAGTATTTGGGGATCTATAATTGGGGTCCCGCTGCTTGGGATATATAGGAGGGATGGAAAAGATAATCGAAGGTAATATGACTTGGGGCTAGGGTTGAAGGGCCAAGGGTCGAGGGTTGGATGCTTGCGCTTCCGGTTTAGGAAGTTGGGAATTTCAAGAAGAATTCCGAGAAAGACTACAGTGATGTCGCTCGGAACGGGGGCATTCTTTCTAGCCTTGTTAGGCGATAAAGCTTGATTAGACCCTGATGGGTGGGAGTTGATGCAGAGCATAAACACATGAGAGATGTGCACAAGATGGAAGACTTTGGTACCATCATTCCTAGCTAACCTTTATAAATGTGTGGTCTAATCTATGTATATAGATATTGCATGATAGTACCCAAAACCGAAAGACCTAAACCTTTAGCCCCAAAAGGCTTATTCTTGTTACTTGGGCCACTGCAGCAGCCAGAACAGATAGTATTCCAGAAACATTCACTTCCCCTGATCGTGAACTGGGCGCAAATCGCAACGATTTCGCCAGAACTCACCCCAACTGGTGGCTACATAGAGGTGGTACCACAGTGGCCTCATTTGAGGCTTTGGAACTGCGATACTTTAGGATTCAGGGCCTCCATTCATGGAGAAACACATGGAACATGACATGGACAGTAATTAAGTAGCGGTTGCAGGCTACATGAGCTTCAAACTGCAATTCCGTGCTGTCGAGATTAAGACCAGGTAAAGCAGTGCCATACCGGCAAGGCATTGCTTGATGGCACGTATCCAGACCCTCTTATGTAGTTCCTTTTTGGGTACTATATTATAATCCCTTACCAAAAAACCATAACAAACCCCAAAAGGAACTACATAGGAGCCCTTGGGTAAAGGGAAGTCAAGTATTTGGCAGGTTATCGCATCACTTTCAGGCTTCTAGTTTGACTTCAAGCAGCATCGGAGTTTCTCAAAACAATCTCTACAGAATCCTGAATAAGGACCCGCCACAATGGACTTCTCAAAAAATCCTGGACCCCTTACAGCCCCCACCATTAATTCTTGAGAAACTTCCAAATGGGCCTCTGAGGTGCCTCCGCACATCTGTCCTGAATGGGAGCCGATTTGGCACAGGCCTGGGGGCAGCATGCCGGACGCTAAGACGAAACTCGCTTGCCACCTGAGAAAACAAGACTGATTATCGGGTTGAGGGTTCAGGGTCTAGGGATCTATGTGGGAATTGGTTAGGTAACCTCGTAGATTGTAGCGATTTACTTCCCCCCCCTCCCCCTGAAGCACTACGCCACTGCGGCGCTGCGAATTGATCTCTACGGACAAAGGCTGCTTCGCAGTAGATCCTCCCCTTAAGCTCCTTTTCTACGTCCTTGGAATTCTAGGTTACTTGGCGATTTCCCAAAATAGGGGGACCCCAATATAGACCCCCAAATACCATAATCCTTATTATGGGGACCCCCAAAAAGGTACCCCTAATTTTGAGAAACCTCCACTTCTAAGAGTAGGTCACGCCAACAAGAGGGACCCTTTTTCGTCCTAGGTTACTGGGGATCCGAGGAGTATAATACGGTATTGTAGTATATTATAGTATATGGGGGTTATATTGGGATAATGGAAAAGAAACTGGAAAGTACTACATTCTATAGGGATTATATTCGGGTATATCTTGGATTATATCGCATCTATAACTTGACGCGATAACTTGGCAGAGAAGCAGATTCGACAAGGGAGTTTGGCGCAGGGAAGGAATCCATGTAAGCCTGCTGATGTTCCTTCGCAGGCTGCAGCTGTGCAAGGAAAAGGAAATCTTGCACCACTAGACATATGTATATACAGACTTATACCCCAGAATTGCAATGTATTGTGGGGTCCAAGTGGTGCAAGCTTTCTTCCATCCGGAGTAGGACTGCAAGAGATGTCTGCGGCAGAGTAAGAACCAGTAAGAACAGAGTATTACTATTCTGTGGGTGACCTCTCTGCACACTGTAGTGTTGCCCTAGCCCTAAATCATCCTAAAGACTAAGAAGCCTAAACCCTAAGAACCCTAAGCCCCAAGCACCAAGCACCTCCACACTGAAGGCCGGACTTTGACTGGCAAAACGTCATCCTGGGCCACTTGCCTGGGGCTTGGAGGGCCCTGCGGCGGACGAACAGGGTTTTAGGGTTTAGGGTTTAGGGCGTAGGGTTTAGGTTTTAGGGATTCGGTGTTAGGATTTAGGGTTTAGGGCTTAGGGTTTTTGGATTAGGATTTAGGGTTTAGGGTTTAGAGTTTAGGATTTAGGGCTTGGGTTTAAGGTTCAGGGTTAGCATAAGGTCGGTGAAGTGTTTCCTGCCTTGGGGTGAAGTAGAAGAGGGATGAGGAGGAGCAGGAGACAGTATGAGCATGTGAGCTATTGTCCTTAGTCGCTTTATTAAAGGACCCTCACCAGTGGACATAGGGATGCCGCTTGCACTTTAGTATAGTCTCTAATAAAGTCCCTAATACGGAACCCATGCCCATCAATTATGAAGGGCATATACCCTAAACCCTTTAAATAGGAAATATTGACTGTAGCTTATTTGCGGAGCGATGTTTGAGAGGTAAAGCTCGGGATCAGTCTGTGGCCTGCTAGGATGTTGACATACCAGGATGGACTACCGAAGCGAATTATAAGAACCAAAACAAGGGGTAGATTTGGGGTTCATAAGGTCTCCTAGCCCATCTTGCTAACAAGGTCTATGCGCGTGGTCCCATCCACAAGTTGCCCAATTGTCAAAAGTGGCTGTGCTTGGACAGCTCATACTGCTCTCATGCTCCAAAAATGCGCTTTGGCTCACTCGATGTATTTGGTAGCAGGGGGGTCCCAATGCAGACCCCAAAATGCTACAATCCTTATTCCCACCCCCATTGCTGGAAGATATTAGGAATGTACCCTACTATCGGGATAGGACATTCATCAACAACTGCAGTAGGAGCCGCTGAGCTCGTTCAGATCTTTGTGGGTAAAGAAGTAAGTAGCCTAGGCAGCCTCGCGCTTCACTGAACCTCATGCTATCCCTGACACCTAGTCCAAAGCGTCTGAATCTTGAGAAGGCCCCCTGCTTACTGGCACATACGGAGGGTGCTGGAGCGAACCACATTGGAATTTGCTGCATTTGCTTGAAACCCCAAGCCCTGCAGAAATTCTCCTTGGGCACCTGTAAGTCTGCAAGCCAGAGGTTGCGGATGAATCCGCTGAACATTACGCAGGACACCGGCTTGTAGTATGAAAGCCTAGTGAGCCAGTGAGTGTCCCACATCTTCACGTTTGCATGCGTAATTCGCTTCTGGTATATAAGACTCTTCTTCAATATTTCCGATCCCTATCCTAGACCTTCCCTAGAATAAGGCCATTTTTGGGGCATTGGGCGGGTCTAGGATGGCAGATTGTCCAGTTTAGGTCCTCAGATTGATCCGTAGTTTACCCTCTGCTAAACCGACCTGGAACTGCCGTAAAAAGGATCATTGTACCAAGATCCTCCAAGAACCCATAGAATGGAGGCCGCGAGGCCCCTCCAGGGGTCATACTAATAGAGGATACTCGGAAGGCCTAGGTAAAGACTACAGTCTATGATTTTTTGGGCAGGATAGTTCCTTCTGTTGCAAGACTTCGGAGTCAGAGCCTATGCTACAAAGGCTCAAATGAGAAGGAGTTGTTGAAAGTGATATGGCAGGATACGACGCTTCCCAAAATAGAGTGCGAGCGAGACTGTATCGCTTAAATGGGAAAGATGCTGTCTGATTTGCTTCAACCGCCAAGCCACCATTATTCAGATCAGGCAACTCCTTGGGACCTAGCTTGGACCTCAGATCCTTAACCCTTTGGCATTCTCTTTTTACTCCTATCATAGTTACCGAAGGGTTAAGCCTTCGTAGGGATCCTAAGTGCTACATAGATTAAGAAACATAACCCTAGAACCTAAATCCTAGGAGGGGTCCTACGTGCCACGTATGCGAGGAGGCCTGAAAAGCCCTGAACCCTAAACCGCTAAACACTTAAACCCTAAACCTTAAACCCTGAACCCTAGACCCTTCCTCCCTAAACCCTAAACCGTCTTGTAATCCTTTACAGCCGGCCTTGACCTTCAAGTGAGGGATGAAGGTTTCCCGAGAGTAGGGGGTACCTTTCAAGAGGATATGGGGGTTTTCCAAGTATATTACAGGGACATAGGATTTGGGGCTTAGGGCTTCCCAAAAATTAGGGCTTAGGGTTTCCCAAAATGAGGGGTACTTCTTGAGGGTCCCAAGAATAAGGATTATGTTTTTTTTGAGTCCATCTTGGGGCCCTTCTATTATTTGGGGAAGCGACCGTATATTCCTGAAAAAATGCACCCGTTTTTTCGCCCCGACTGTCGGTTGGCATCTAGATGTTGAGTAAAGTCCTAAGCAAGTGCAGATGCAAGGCTCCTCTCTGACAAAACTCCGATGCATATGTTTTTTTTCCGGATGTTTTTTGGTGGTTTAGGTTTTCGTGCTGAACTTCCACACTTCTTGCCTCCTGGACTTGTATGTATACTATTGCTACTACTCACTCTACCTACACTGCTTGTGCAGCCTGGGACTCTAGAACCGTGGATTGTGCTCGCAGTTCCCCCCATGCTATCGCTGGCAGCTTTCAATAGCTGCTTCCACCTGGAGCAGCCTCCCCCCCAACAGTAGATATAGGGTAACATTTGGGTTATATTGGGGTTAGATAGGGATAATGAAAAATCAAGTGGAAACTACCATAGTGGGAAAGAAGGGTATAGGGTTTAGGGTGGAGGGAGCGAACGTAGATCAATCTCCTGCCAACGGTGCTCATCGTGAGGTGGTGGTGCGCCTCACCCTTGGAACCATGACCTTGCTGGTGGTTAGTAAGTAATCAGGGAATGGAAAAGAACATGAAAAGCAGGTAGCATATTCTTGGGCAGTATAGGGTCTCCACTAGGACTAGCACCCGTAAGGAAGTCCACACCCTAAGTCCATGACTCCTGGCAATTCATGACTGTAGTGACATCAGGAGCCCTTCGTGAACTTCGCGGAAGCCCTGTCCCACGCAGACCTTGCGGACATAGGCAGGAAGAATGGTTCAGACGTCTAATCAAGGGCTCCTATCAAGGGCTCCTATAATGATTTAGGGTTGAGACGGGTCTGTCAAGGTTTTTTGTAAGGCATTATAACAGGAACTACATAGGAGGATCTGCGTAAGGTTGGAACCATTGGCAATTAAGCCTGGGATCCTTATACAGATACACCTTTGACATAGCCGAGTAAACCTTTAAAACGCCATTAAGGGCCCATAGATAAGACCCAGGACCCCATGTTAGTCCCATGGTTAGGACCTCAGAGGAGAAAGAGAGAAAAAAGGTCTTGTGGATAAGTTTCAGGGTTTTCTTCTACACGCCCGTTGAAAAGGCATGCAAGACATGAAACTAGACCATGATTTACATCATTTCCACCTGCACTACATTTAATGGGTTATACATGGTTATACTTACTAATTGGAGAGTAAGTACTACTGAGCTGTAGGGAATTGGGGTTGCAGGCCGGGCTGCTCACGAGTTGTTTGGTCCGAAAGGAGCCTTCTCAGAGTTCGTAGAACCTTGGGCCTGTCCACTGCACGAAGCTTGGTAACGCGGATCCCTACCATGATTCCCATGGAGCCCCATGTATCCCTAGGGTCCCCAAAGATACCCCCATTTTGAAAGACCCCTAACTTTAAACCCCTAACCCTAAACCCTAAACCCTATTTTGCAGGTTTTTTTTGCACCCACGAAGAGAGGCTTGGTTTCTGTATGCTTGAGACCGCTTGGTACAAGAAGGCTGCATGAGCCATAGTCTGAACTCTTACTGGAAGGTTATATAGGGGATTATATAGCTAGGGTTTAGGGTCTAGGGCCTAAACTCCCTAAAAGCAGGTTATATAGGAGATTAGATAATTAGGGGACTACCATAGTGGTTTTAAAGAGGGTACGAGGAGTTTAGACTATAGCTCACATCAAAGCCGCAACCCTAAGCGCTGACGGCGCAGTCGCGAAACCTCAGAGGGATTGTCGATGAGCTTGCATGTGTTGATCCAAAGGTACACTAGGTCTATCGGGGTGAAAGCTGACTACAATGTTCAGTTTAAGGTTTAGGGGCGGACTCAGAAAGCCTGTTGCAAAAGGGGAAATTTCTCAGCTTTCAGCCCTGTGCGCCAGGACGAAGACTAGACAACAAGGTCCAAGGGGTGTAAAACAAGAGACCCCTGACGATGGAGCTGTCTCGGAGTATGCGGTCCTCTGACATTTGACGTACTTCCCATGTCTGTGCCGTTTTCTTTCGAATCGTAAAATGGTGCGCGCGGATCATACTATGGTTTTTTGTTTTTCACCATGTCGAACGCCCATAACAACTCAACAGTTTCAAGAGTTCCCCATACCGATAGAGGACTTTTGCACTGCCCCAAACAAATCTGCAACCTAACAGGAGAAGCTCAACTTTTCAAACGGCACAGAGTTTGTAGACCCCATTAAGCCATATGAGCTACATACCGTCAATAGTAGCCTTAACAAGGGATCCTTTTCGTATTCTTTAACTTCCTTAAAAATGGTCCGTAATAACCCACGTCCATTTTCTATCCGGGTAACACTTACTATGTTTCATGTAATGCCGGTATTGCCCCTGGTTTCCATTTCATTTTCCATTTTCTTTTCCACTTGATTCTCCATTCTTGGGAAAATATAACCCCCCATATAGGCGGTTGTCAGAATTACTGTCCCTTTTTGGGTAACCTAGATATTAGGTGCCGTATTAGAATAGGGACCCAAGAAGGGACCATAATTTTGACATCCACCCATATGAAGCCGCAAACCTGCTGGCAATAGACTGGGTTGCTGTTAAGGAACTTAAATTAAGTTACCATAATGGGTTTAGGCTTTAGGGTTACCATAATGGGTATATATAGTAAGTAATAGGGTTTCCCCAATATAGTAACTTAATTTTAGTTCCTTAACAGCAACCCAGTAGACCTTCTGGCACGGGCGGTCAGGCCACTTGACTTTGAATCGAGCAGCTGCGCAGTGCGAGAAGGCAGGAACATTCCAAAGATGCTAATGGTTTGGGATTCAGGGCTGAGGAATTGATTGCGAGCATTTAGGGTTTGGGGTTTCAGATTTAGGGTTTAGAGTAGGATTTAGGGTTTGGGATCTAGGTTTAGGCTTTAGGGTTTAAAGTGGATGAAGGCAAGCCTACGCTACCAAGGACCCCGGACGGCTGTCATTCTTAGGGTCTAGGTCACTTGCCAGCAAAGGTGGTTCAAGGCCTGTCGTCCGCGTCGCCGCGCGCGTGTACAGTTTGGTTTTTTTCCTTCTTAGAAGGGGTTTTTCCCGTTTTCCCGCGCCGCGCCTAAGTGCCCGGGCGCCCGCGCCGTGCTTCTAGGGAGGGCCGCCTACCCCTTTTCGGTCCGCTCTAGCTGCACTGGTTCGCGACGGACGCAAGCTCTCTGAATGCCTCTCAATGGTACGCCCCTACCCTCAAGGGTGTACGGTTGCTGGGCATGCAATAATAGTGAATACACTTACACCAGGTTCAAGATTTTCTTGCGCCCACAGTCGGATTTGAAGTTTAATTAAGGGCTTGCAGCCTGCTTCCCTAAACTATCTTAAGTCCTGAGCCCAGGGTTCAGGGGTTAACAGAGTTTGCGGTTGATACTAAAAACCTTCACGACTTAGTACTATAGACATCATAATTCCCAAGGGGATAACGTCATTAACCCTAAACCTTAGAAGGTATTTCTAATATCCACCGTAGGGTTAAGAGGGCGCTCTTTCGTTCCGGATCCGGGGCAAGGCTGTTGTGCCGACAGGTTCACCTTTTTGGGACATTTGGGGATTTCCTTAAATTCATGATAGAACGGTTAATATAGGGGCCTAAATAATTACCAATATTATGGTTCCATACTTATCATATAGATATCGTCTATGGTACCTCAAATGGACCTCAAAAGTACACTCCCCCAAACTAACCTGGCAACCCACTTCGCCCCCCTTTGAATGGACTGTACTCTTCATAGGGCCCTTTTTGGGTTTCCATGTTGGTTTCAGGGAGGGTACCTATAGTGCTATAGTGGGGCTCCTAGTAGAATGCGGGTCTTTATATTAAGTATCCCCATGTTGGGAATAGAAATGTGAGCCAAGTCCCCCTTGCGTTGTAGATGTAGCGCTGCGCGACATTCTTGCTTGTGGGCGTCGGTAGCTGTCGTCTGCCTAACCCAGGAGTTAATAGCAATGTCAACAAATAGGGAGAACCCCAATATACGCTCCAGAAGATTATGGCCTTGTCACAGGGACGCGCAAAAAAGGTACTAAACTTTATAATATAGTCCTATAACATCCCCCTAGATACCCTACATAACCCCCGCAAATCCCTTAAATGGTACCCTTAATCCTCAACCCTAAGCCCAGTAAATCCCTTTCCCGAAGCCCTAAAACCCTAAAACCATAAATCGTATACTCTAAACCCTAAACCCTGAATCCTAAACCCTAAACACTATATTTGCAAAAAGTGAACGAAGTGGGGAGCCCAGGCTGTTGCCAGGGTAGGATTTTAAGGTCTAGGATTAAGGGTGTAGGTTTAGGGTTTAGGATTTGAAGGTTTAGTATGAGGGGTGTAGGATTTAGGGTTTAGGATTTTAAGGTCTAGGATTTAGGGTTTGGATTCAGGGTTCCAGGGCTTAGGGTTTGCTTTGTTGTGGACTTGTAACTCTATGAAATGTCAAGGGCCAGAGTTCCCATGGAGTGCGAAGGGGCTTGTCCTACATGTGGATCACTCCGTGGGCAACGTACAGCTTGACGTAAACCAGAAGATTGACCTTGGAAATGCACCAGACTTAACACAGACACCCCCTCCATTACAATCACGCTAGTATGTAGTGGTACTGGGGGGTATTATTGGGCGTGCGGGGTCATTAGTAGGTGACTGGATTAGACAACCAGGTTTGGGCAAAACCAAAGACCCCAATCCCGAACTCATACTAAACCCCTCCAGCCCGGATCAGTGAATTTGTAGAAGGCCCAAGGAGAGCAACACCAAAAACTCAAACAGTATTTTTCAAACTCCAAACCCTATACATCAGGAGGACCCCCACCCTGTAATAGTTGTATATCAGACATATATGAGGACCGTAATATAATCCAAATTATCCTTGACCTACTCACTATTGCAGGATGGGGTGTCCGCCTAACCTATATAGTTTGTATACCCCACCCTCACACACCCGCAGGCCTGTGGCGATTTCCGAGAGATGGCCGTGGACTTTTGTGAGCAAGATGCTCAGACGCTCCGGGGTGTTGAGCGGTATAGGGTTTACCTAGACCCTCCAATGTAGTTCCTTTTTGGGTTTGGTATGGTTTTTTTGGTTAGGATTCTTATTAGGACTACCAAAAAGGTACTACATTGGAGGGTCAAGGTAAGGGATAGGGTTTAAGGCTTAGGGCGGGAGGTTGAAGGTTTAGGGTTTAGGAGGACCCCCACCGAGTAACCCCCACCTGTACTGGTGGTGTAATCCTAGTCGCAAAGACCGCAGGAAGCTCTGCGTTTCCAAAGCTTCAATGATATGAGCTATAGTCTGATTCCTGGTATCCCTGTATACTAGTCCCCTACATAATCCCCTATATAACCTTTTAAGGAGTTTAGACTGCAGCTCATATGTTTGTTTTTTTTTTTGTGCCGCCTTGCCTCCTTGCTTGTGTCCGGTAGCTGCGCACGGTCCGTCTGAGGGGAAGACTCAACAAGTGACCCCGGAAGTTCGGAGTGTTTGGGGAAGCCCTCGCAGTTAAGGGGTCTCCGTTTGACCCCCAAAACATTACGAGCAAAGATTGCTACTATCCGATGCCTTTCGCTAGGCGATGTGGGGCGGGGCAGCGAATGCAGGAAAGAAAGGGGGTACCTGTATGAGGAATTCACAGGGATAGCTTTAGGCATCCACTCACTCACCCCAACTTCGGTTCCAGAAATTTCTTCCAGTCGCTCCCTTTGAAACCGGCTGCAACTGCTGCGGTTCTCCTTTGCCTTGCCCCTCCCATTAATGATAAGCAGTGTTCAGAGTGTAAAAGAGTGTAAAGTCTAGGATGTGTCTCCCCCCATCCACCTTCATCAATGATCAACAGGATGTAGGGTTCAGAGCTCGTGGAGTGCTCAAGGGGCGTCTACAAAGTTTCTACAAGGCTACCCTTGCGGAATGTGTGCTTGTAGCAGGGTTGGACCCCATAATCACCCTTATACTGCCTAGGATATATCCCTACGGTCTCTCAGGGCCCCTGTTTTGAGAAACTACAGATGATTCGGCTGGGACAGGTGCGGCCCCAGTCTCGAATGCCACATTCTCGGGTGTCCTGGCATGCAAGAAGGCTTAGGCTTTCGGGATGGAAAAAGCAATGGAAGCCCTAAACCCTAAACCCCAAAGAATTCAGCTTAAAGGAGGGCTATATAGACCTCGCCTTAACAGTGCCGCCTCCTCTTAGGAACACCCCGTTACTGTTAACCCTCAACAGTGGGGTGGCTACTTAAGTGGGATGGTAACTCTTCACATAATCCCTGTCTGTGTGCGTGTGCATCAGGACCTGCCTGCCGAAGTGTGGTTTGGAGGCGGGCCCGCAGTGCATATTTACTGATTGGTTCTTGAGGGTAATAAAGGAATATAAGAATATAGTATATAGGGGTTACAACCAGGACTTTTGCCATCGAGCCTTCAGCATCAACAATAGGAGTTGGGAGACGGGAGTTATGGTGTAAGGATTTGTGTGGTGTGATTGAGTCTTTTACAGAAAATCAGGCAAAACGAGACCAGAAGGGGCTCGCAACGCTGGGAATTTAGGCATGGGGCTGCCACAGAGATTCAGAATTTCTCGCGGGGATGCTTGGTCTTGCTGCGAGGAGGGCAGCAGAAGATATTGGCTTTTGATGTTCTAAAATGCACATGACAGGACTTTTTGCCCCCCCCTCGTTGCCAAGTTCTGTGCTCTATTGGGTGTTGACTAGCTTTCCTCCATCAGCAGTAGCAGCTGTTACCTGCATCACTCGTCGGGTTCCACTGCCCATCTCCATGCTGGGTGGCTTACGCGGCTTGCTTTCTTTTGTCGGCTGAAGGTTTAGGAGTGCCATGCATGTACCATCCTGAGACACAGCCCGTGGCTTTAAGAAGGATTTTGTTGTTCCACACTACCAAGAGCGTGCCGATCCCTTAAACCTTACAAGGATGGATTATTGGACTTTATAAGCCCCTTCAACTACCCCTTGTTTCCTAAACCCTAAACCCTGAATGGTGAGGTCTAATAGACCATGCTAGTAAGCTTTGGAGGCGCACATATGGCGAGTGGCGCATAAGCAGGGTCTGACTGCGGTGGTCATTTCGTGGGGGGCTCAGCTCGCTCATACCATTATAGATATATAATGATAGATTTAGGGTTAAGTTTAGGGGGTTTTCGGGTTTGGGTTAAGTTTAGGGTTTGGGGATTGAAATAGTTGCTTATAACCTACTGAGGTTTAGGGTTTAGGCGGTGTATATATCTGCAAACAGAGCTGTAGATTTAGAATGGTACCCCAGCAATCGAGAAAATTGAAAACGATATGGAAGCTGGGGTTGTTTAGGCGTGTAAAAGGATGATCACCTCTATTATGATCCTAAATCCCTTCTATAATCATGGTAGTTGTATATAAGTTACCTAAACCAAACTTCAAAATGAGATTTGTAATGATCTAGGGCCCTTCAGCAGCGAAGCCAGCAAATTCTGATCATCATCAGATTATGAAGATCAGTCCTAAGCCTAGGTACCCCATTCGTATCCTTTCTTCCTTTTTATTTGGTTGTCTCCTCATTAAGGCTGAATATTAGGAAAAAGGGAACCCTTATTATTCAGGGGTTACTAGGGAACCTAGAAGCGCTGTCTCTTGCTTGTTCCAGAAGGCAAACGGCGGCAAAGTTATGAATTAGCGATCGCTGACTCTTGCAATTTCCCGAACTCCCTATGCTTCCACTATACCCTTTCCCTAAGCCCTAAACCCAAACCCTAAACACCCCTTTGGAACCTCCCCTCCTGTACTAGGTCCTAATAATCCGCCAACCTAACGGCGCAGCGTTGAGGGTTAAGAGTTGAAGAGCAGACAATCATGGCCGCAACGACCATCAAACGCAGGGGTATCAAAAAAGCAGTGGATCCACAAGGTAAATAGGGGAGTTTTCCCAAATTAGGGGCACATGTTGTTGGGTCCTTGAAATGCGGATTGTCGTTATTTGGCGTTATGGAAGCTACCAACCCTAAACCCTAAACCTTCTCAAGGCCAGGAGGTAGTTCTCAAGGTTGCGCGGAACAATGGTTGTTCTGAAACAGCCTCCAACTTTAGGGTTTAGGGTTTTAGGGTTTAGGGTTTAACTACCATGTCTGGTCCTAGGTTCTAAAATGCGGTTAGACTCTTATCATGCAGGAACCTACTTGAGCTACATAGTCTAAACTACTTAACAGGGGTTTTATAGGGGATTATATAGGGGACCTAATAGGGGTTACAAAGGGGGATGCTAGGAGTTTAGATTATAACCCCTATAACCCCCTACATAACCTTATATGTATATATATATATAGCAGTTTCCATTTCATTTTCCATTTTTTCCATTTCTCCATATTAAGGCGGATACTGGGAGTTTACAGCTTAGCTCGTTTGACTTTGATTCCTAAGGCCCAAGCCTTGGCTAAAGAGAATACTTCCGGAGAACCCCCCCACCCTGAAATAGTGGCATAGTAGGAATACAAGCTTACCCCCACCCTGTAATAGTGGTATTTAGGGTTTAGGGGTGGTTTTGTAGGACATAGGACTATAAGAGGACCCTAATATTATCCCCTATAGTCACTATTACTGGGTTGGGGGTCCACCTAAGGAATACCTGTCAGAGTTGATTCATGACTGAGGGATGCCCTTTGGGGCACCCGCTCATGGATTCAGATGAACCATAATCTAAACTCCTTAAGGGGGTTATATAAGGGGCTGTATATGAGGAATTATATAGGTGGACTACTATAGGGGGGCTATTAAGGGGGGAACTAAGAGTTTAGACCATAGCTCAAATGGCTTACTGTAGCACGTCGCCTGTTCTTAGCATTCGTTACACAGTGTAAGGCTTGCTTTTAAAGGCCAGTGTAACAAACTCTAAGCCCTAAACCTTAAACCCTATAATGCGCATGCGTGCGTTGCAGTCTTCTTGTGCCAGCTCAGCTTTTAGAGTAAACTAAGGGGTCCGTGGTTTTGGAAGCTAGCGTTTTTAGTCAGCGAGCATAAGGTCTTGTGTTTTTTGATGCTAGGCGTCGCAAGGCCCTTAATCAAGGAACTTTCTTGAGGCTACACCTAGGTTGGGATTCAGGCTATAAACACGGTATAACCCATACAGCCTTTTTTTACTACTTCCCTATAGTATTGTAAGGGACCAGGTACCCAATAATCATGTGCTTCTGCAAGACCTATGCTACAATTACTAGCGCCGAAATGCTATTTGCCCAAGTATCCGGTACATGGACCCTAAACCCTAAGCCCATACAAAACTGCCACACATTAGACCCATGACTTAGGGTGTAGGTTTCACGTCTTCGGGCGCAGGGCTTTCGAGCTTGGGCCTAGAGCGCTAAGTACATTTTGCTAAACTCTCACTAGGTAAGCAGCTCATGAAGCACTAGCCTTATCATGTCTTATAATCCAAAAACAGTGCTTGTAGCTTTCGGCGGAGATAAGTTACAACCTGGCTATAATTGAAATGTGGTGACACACAGACACACAACGCAGCGCGGATGGCTCTAGCCGTCCGCCGCCCTATGCTGCGGTGCTCCACCCACCCCCAAGATCCCCTTAGCTACTTCAAAAGCTCTGGGCGTTGAAGATATCAGAGAGGGCTTGAGGCTTAGGAGAGTTTAGGGAGCTGAAGCAGTTGTGGGTACAAGGTTGCTGACTAGTGCCCGTTCTGAGATTTGAACGCCGGAGCCCAGGATCTGACCCCTTCACAGCCCAACCCCCCAGCCTTAATTAGCTCAATTAAGCACCGACGTGCCGGGCCGATCCATGGCTGACAACCAGCCAAGCGCGTGGACGCTTCGCCTCACGGATACTCAGGCTGCTTAGGGGTTTGGGGGCCTTAGGGTGTTTGAGGTTGCCTTGGACTTGAAGTTCACTGGGTTGCTGTTAAGGAACTTAAATTAAGTTACCATAAATGGGTATGGGGTTTAGGGTTTAGGGTTTACCATAATGGGTATATATAGTAAATAATAGGGTTTCCCCAATATAGTAACTTAGTTTAAGTTCCTTAACAGCAACCCAGTTTAGGGTTTGGGGTGGGGGGCTATGGGTCTGGCAAATCGAGGGGCCCTTAGAAAAGAGTTGTGAAAGAGACCCAACAGATTTCCAAAAGCACGCAGAGCTACGAGAACCAGCAAAATCTTAGGCTTAAGCTTGCCTTGTATACCCTAAGCCCAAAACCCTAGACCCTAAACCCTAAGCCCTAAACCGAACTGCCCAAACAGGAATCCTGGGATCAAACACAGCACTCTCACCCCCCAACCCTACTTACTTATATGAGCTCTAGTCTGAAGTCCTTACAGGGGGTATATCGGGGATCATATACGGGATCATTATTGCGGTTACAAGGGGGGTACACGGAGTTTAGACTATAGCTCATATGCGGGTTCTTGGTAGGGAATAAGTGAATACCATTCCTCTTATCTCCCTGTATCTTCCTTTGTTTCTTGCTAAGAGCCAGTAAGTTACCAATCCCCCGACCCAAGCTGTAATCCTTAGACTTACTGGTTGGTTGTTATTATGGAATGGAGGGATAGATCCTATAGGCTTTGGGCTTAGGATGGCCCGTATACAATACCAGTTGCCGTTTCACTTTGCAGTTGAGGTTTTGGGGTTGAGGGTCCATCCCCCACAGCCCTTAAGCCTAAGCCCCAAACCCAAAACCAGCCCAAACCCAAAATGCCTTGCGACAGGTTCCCGTGTTGAAGGCTGCACTTGAGAGCCTCCGGAGCTACATCCACCATGATCGCATAGAGCGGAGACCAGTTCCTGGGAAACAAAGAGGGTCTAAATGGTTAGAATAGTGGAGAACCATGAAAAGGAGTTTAGGGTTACTTCGGGGTTTATAAGGATCAGGGTTTTGGGGGGGCAGACTAGTGTAGGTGGTATACTAACGTCTAGATGTAGAACGGGATTATGTGGGACTACCATTTGCAATTACTCTCGCTTCTTTCCACTGAGTTGCTATTTATATTACCTTTTTTTTATGGGAGTCTAGTAAATCATGGAGTTTCCTTGTTATCGTAAATTGTAAAAAGTTCCTCAGCAGCAACCCAGTCTACAGAAGGTTTTTCGTTCATGGCTTGGCTTAGGATTTGGAGCCCAGGGCCGAGGTGAAAGGTGAAGGGTTCAGGTCGGGCACCACTGACAGTCATAGCCCAAATGCCCTTGTTATTTAGACACCCCCTTTAAAGCCACTCCTAGATTGGCACTGGAAGAGTAAATGAGACGGACTGCACTCGTGCCCAAAAAAGAACAGAACCCCTATAGTCCCTCTTAAGTAGATAGAATATGCGGTATATAAGATCCCTATCCTAAACCCTAAACACTAAACCCCAAAGCCATAGTCTACTTAAGGGGGACTAGAAGCCCTAAACCTTGGTGGTGAGGGTGAGTCCAGTAGGGCTAAGCCTACGACTTCAGAGCTTGATGTCAACGAATGCAGTGGCCAAGCCCTTTGCATGATTGAAGGTTTATGTAAAGCTTATAGTGTTACTTTCTGGGGGTTGCTTTTTTATTTTGGCTCTGTGGTTCTAATTCCGCAATTAAGAACTGACTCTGAGACCCTGGCTAAACCCCAATCCCTCTTCAAACCTCTCTGGACAAGGCCGAGAGTCGAGAAGATCCATTCTCCGTGCTGCGGCATGGTTCATCTGCAGAGGTATCGAGCCTGACTCTTTGAAAGAGCGGATTTGAGGGACTAGTATTACTATTATTAATGTTATGAATATTTATATATATACTTACTACTAGCACTTAGTATTACTATTATAAATGTTATGAATATTTATATATATATACTTACTACTAGCACTCTTTTTTTTTTATTGCTATTAGCACTACGATTTATTCATACTATAGGGGTTTCCCCAAGGACCCTATAGCTACAATTTGTTTTTTATAAGCCAGAGGCTAAAGTCCTCATCACAGGGGTTGGGTTGCCAAGATAAGGCACAGCCCCTTCAGCGGACGCTTAGGTCTAAGGGCTTGGGCTTGGGATTATCGATTGAAGGTGTGAGGCGGTGAGGTTTCAGATTTCAGCTTATAGTCCCCCTTAAGTAGATAGAATATGGCTTTGCGTATATTATACTAAGAGCCCCCATACACCACATATTCTATCTACTTAAGGGGGACTATACGTGTTTCTGGTTGAGTGCCTGAGGTTCAGGGTCATGGCTTTAGGCCCAGGGCATTCAGAACTCTTCTTTCCGTCGAGGCTGCTTTCCGAATCATGTTGGTAGATGGATTTTGGAAGTTGTATGGTTGCGCGGGCATGAGGAATCCATGTTGGGACCAGGTAATATAGCATTTTATGAACTAACATTTGATATTCTAGGTCACAGAACTTGATATTCTAGAGCACTCGTGTTTCGTACTATGCCGACTTAGGTTGGCAATTCTGCTGTCTGAAGATGCACGCTTTTGTTTGTCGGTTATTGCGGATGTATTCGACCTTGTGGCCAGGTTGTAAGCCACCAATAGTCTAAACTCCATAAAGGGGGGTATATAGGGGACTACCATAGGGGTTCTTCTAAACTCCATAAAGGGGGGTATATAGGGGACTACTATAGGGGTTCTTAAGGGGGATACTGGGAGTTTAGACTATATCTCATCTTGCTCTGGATGATGTGAGTTGCTGCTTGTAGTATCCCTTCCTAATACTTGCTCGCTACTGTTCGCTTTTACCTGCCAGGGTGGCGGAGGTTCATCAAACAGACGACGTGAATCTTATTTTGCTCTGGAATACCCACCCCCGAATATCTTGAGATAGATATTCCTTTGGTCTAGGTTGGGTGACCACAATGGGCAATGCAATCATATTAAGGTCCCTTTATGTTCTCTTAGTAAACCACTCTTCGTGTATTGGGAGGGGGCTAACCCAATACGTTCCCTCAAGCCTGGAGCAAGGTTCTCGTGATCCATCACCCACAAAGGCGCGGGGCACGAGCCGTTTTGCAGAGCTACAGACCCCAAACAGCGCTACGCGACCTACACCCAAAACCCTAAAAACTTCAACAAACAATGAGAGCTTTCATTGTATTCAGTATTTAGGTTCTAGGTTTGCGATTAAGGGGGACTCAGAAGTTAAAAGCGGGTATGACTTGGGTAATTTTGTAGATTGTGAGGGGGGCAGGGTATGAGTGTTCCGTGTTTTTTGGTTGTATTTTCCGATTTTTGATTTTGAAGAGTTGGGCTTTGGAAGAACGACAGAAAGACAGGCCATAGAAAGAAAAGAAAGAAAAGAAAGAAGCAACAAAGCAAGGACAGAACTAGAGAAGTAAGTAAATCAAGATAATAATTACAGAGCAAAGAAAGAAGGAAAGGACATAACCAGAGAAAGCAAAAGGGGAAAGATTGAAAGATAATAAGTAGATGAAATAACAGGACAAAGACCGAAATACCCACAAAAAGGAATAACCAAAGATAATAAGTAACTGAAACTACGAGGGAATAAAAGAACATGAAATAACACAAGCATGAATAAATAAGCAAAGAGAATAGATAAAGGAAATACCAAGCGGCAAAAAGAAAGAACGTAATAAGACAACTACAGATAAGCAGGAAGTAAACAAAGAGAATTCATATCTAAAGAAAGACAAGAAACTACAAGAAACACAGGGATGAAAGAAGGAACAAGAGACATGCATAAAGAACGAAAGACAAAACATAAAGAAAAACTGGACAGTGGAAGCCAGAAAGAAAGACATATATGATATAAGGATAGACTACAACAGGACATATACAAATACATGGTGGAATTAACACAGGAAAGACAAAATCAAGAAGGACAGCAAGAGACAGGAAAAGTCAAGGATGAAAGAAAGAAAGAAAGAAAGAGAGAAAGCTGGAAGAAAATACATACTAGCAACTAGCAGAAGAAGCAGTTCCCCCCCCCCTGCCCGCAACCCCCCCCCCTTCTCCGCTTTTTTAGACCGCACAAGCTGACTTCAACAGAGACTCGTCCCATCATCGTGTTGGCATGAGGTCGCCTGTAAGACTGTCTTTGTAAGGTTCGCGACTGCAGCATGTCATCAAATCATCATGTTTGCAAATGGGTGGGGGGTCGCCGCCCCCCTTGCCCCACCCCGGCTTCTATTTGTTTCAATCCGATCAAGCTGACATCAAAAGAGACCCGACCCTCCTTGATGGCAATTGCACCTCGCGTGAGAGCCTCGTCCCATCATCCCCTTGGTAAGTGCTTGCCTTCGAGAGGTCTAACACTTAACCTGGGCAAAATGTCATCCGATCATTATGTTCCCGCAATTCCGATCCCCCAAACCCCGCAAATCTAAACCTCCAGCCTTCTGCGGAAAGCGTGTGCCCCTAAAGCTTGGATCCCCTGAACCATGGAATATGGCCATTGATTTGTGCATTTGGCACCCCAAGCCCAATGTTCACCCAGATTTGGAGCTAGTCTTCTCCTCGTGTTTGCTGGTTTTATTTTCGTTTTCGCTTGGTTTGGGTGCTTGGACAAAGGACATCTCCCTGATACAGACCTTGCTAATTTTGTTTCACGCGGGCGCATTCCTAACATGTCTTTCTGGCGAGTCAGCGGCGCTGCTCTCTTTACCTTGTTTCTCTTGGGTGGGGGCGGGGGCGCTGACAAATTTCTGAAGCCAAAATGGAGATTGCAAGCATGCGCTATTAATGCAGAGCTTGGGGTTTTAGGGTAGCTCCCAAAGGCCGGGCCATGTTTTTTTTATTCAAAGGGTTGGCTCTACCCTGGTTTGGCTCGCCCCTTACGGATTTCCTACAAGTTCTTGCTTTCAGTGGCTCTTGGTTCTTTGCCCCTCGAACGAAAGAAAGAAAGAACGAAACAAAGAACAAAAGAAAGATATAAATAAGGAAAGAAACAAAGACAGAGCGAAAGAAGGAAATGAAGAAAAGAAAGAAACAAAGAAA
>CAJNIZ010020369.1:8182-29718 GCA_905231905.1 Symbiodinium pilosum | reverse complement strand
GATAGAATATAGGGATTATATAGGGATAATGGAAAAGAAAATGGAAACTACTATTTAGGGTTTAGGGTTTAGGGTTTAGGGGTATAGTCCCCCTTAAGTAGATTGAATTTGGCTTCGGGTATATTATAATGAGATTCGATCTCCATATACCCCATATTCTATCTACTTAAGGAGGACTATAAGGGTTCAGGGTAGGTCCTGAAGGGGCGGGAGTTGTGCGACGGGAAGACAGTAGCCCGTTTCCCCCAGGCTCCCCCTACTCTGTTTGGACCCACCCCCCCTTTTAGGGACAAGGCAAATTTGAGGGGGTTTCCCAGAAGTACCGTTTTGGGGGTCCCAAGAATAAGGATTGTAGTCTTTTGGGGTTTATATTGAGGTCCCATTATTTTAGGAAACTACCAAACAGTTCCTTTTCGGGTCGCCTAGAGTCTGGTAGAGTCTGGTATGTGTTTCAGCTCCTAAGAAGATATTGCATTGAAGTGTCTATCCATGGTTTGTCTGGCCGACTTTCCAGCAGAGCCTGCGGGATCCGCAGTTTGCGCAGAAAGTCCGATTTGCTAGGGAAATTGGCATTGTAAGCTAATTGGAGGCCCAGGGTACACATGACCCAAACCCAACTATAACCAAGCCTAGAGGATTAGGGTTTAGGGTTTAGGGTGTTACAACTAATTACATACCCTCAACCTTAGCGACAGTTTTAATGGCGTCATAATTGTCATTGCCCTTGGCCTGCAGGTAGGGACAAGCTTCAGGGCAAGTTATGGCTGAGGCTTGGGAAGCATGAGGGGAGCTTTGAGGTAGAGCTTGGGGGTTTCACAACATGACCAGGATCTAGGGTACCTAGAGGAGGAGCTATAGGTTCAGGGCTTAGGGTTTATAGGATACCTACATAGAGATCGTTAATGAGTTCCTGAAATTCCCACATCCTCACTTGGCTGGCATCCCCACAGTTTCCTTTTGGACACAAATATTTCAGGTATGTATGAGACCCTTCCCTGCAATTCCTGTACATTCCCTTCCTCATGTTTCTACAGGTGCCAAGGGTCCAACGGTGGCAACCTGGGATAGCTCTTAGACGGGAATCTCTTCCTAGACATTTTTTGGGAGTGGGCTTAATCAATCTTTTTGCAATTCCTTCCGAGCCCCTATTTTTATCCAAGGAACTGCTGTTTTCCATGCCTAAAGCTCGCATCTTGAGAGGAGTCTGTCCGGTCGTGGTGGCTACACATCCGCACCTAGGCGCAAGTCCAACATCAAAGGCTCAGGTAGTACGGCAGTGTGGGCAGTACTGGTTCCTCATTTGGATAGTGCCACAAACCTACAATTTTGCGTCTGAACCTTTACGAACTGGACCCTTGACCCTAGATTCTACACCCTTGCTCCTTGCAGCTTTTCGCATATGAGCCTTAGTCTAAACTCCTTGAAGGTTGGAAGGGGAATTATATAGAGGACTATTATAGGGGTTATTAAGGGGGATACTAGTTTAGACTATTGCTCATGTAATAGCTTCATAGCAATAACAAGTCTTCCAACAATGACCCAGAGACAAGGAGTATGGCTTAGGATTTGTCGGAAGTGTCTTACATTTTTACATGCTTACAACTGTGGCGGCTCTTAGGGGCCCTTTTTAAGGGTCATAGGAAGGTGTATGTATAATTACGCGCATACATCTGGTGATAGGACCCCTAGTTTTGGGGATTAGGGTGCCGGGGTTTGAGTCCCTTTTAAGGGTCCCGAGAATAAGGATTTTAGTTTTGGGTGCTTTATATTGGGATTTCCCTATTTTTGGAAATTACCATATTGGCGTCACAAAGGGATTATGGAGGTTTGTGCTAAGGATTCTGTAGCCATAATTTTGCCAAACTCCCACCTCGCTGCGGTTTGGGATTCAGCGTCATGAGGTGATGGATGTGTTCTACTACCCGGAGACTTCTGCGGAGTGGACTGCATGCTGTGCACACACCGACCCCGGATTGATTACAGTAGTGGTCGCAGACTCAGACGGTCTTGCAGCTCGGCTTATGATTACTGTCGACCCATGATTCATAAACCACCCTCCTTTTAAGGGCCTTACTTTTAGCATCCCTATCCTAAACCCTAAACCCTTAATATTGCGATCCTTATGAATTATAATCCCTATTAAGGGTTTAGGGGTCTTTCTAACCCAGGGGTTTGGGTTAGCTTGGCCAGTTGGCCAGGGAGTGCTAGAACCGCTTAGTTGTGGGATGATAGCTGAACTGCTTTACAAACTTCAGACGATATTCACATGTCGAGGCTATGTCTAAACTCCTTAAAGGGGGTTATATAGGGGACTACTATAGAGGTTATTAAGGGGGGGATACTAGGAGTTTAGACTATAGCTGCTATAGCTCATATTGTATGCTTCGATTTAGGGGCTTGGAGCTTTTGCTTCGGTGTGTTTTGTTCATTTCGTCTGGCTTTGCACTGAATCCTAGCCAGGGTGATGCTTGCAATTACCATGTGGGTGGTTGTCAAAATTATCTCTTTGGATCCATATTACAATACAGCACCTAATATTTAGGGTACCCAAAAAGGGACCATAATTTTGACAACCACCCATGTGCCCCGACAAAGGCGTTGTACTTGAGGCGCTCCACAAAAAACACAGTGCGAAAAACGAAGTTGTAGCAAGGCAATATCCTATAGTCTTCTCGAGCAGAGAGAGCTACCGTGAAGTATAACGCTGGAGTGTTTCTTAGTATGACTACATAGTTCAAATCTGTCCTGAAGTAAGGAGCTCTTGAGGTGGTAGCCTCGTGCAATCAGATATTTGTTTATGTGGATCTTCAGTTTGGTAAGCAAGGGCTATGCTAGGGAACCGGGTGGGAAGAACCCCCCAAACCCTGCTACCAATTACCAAAAACCTAAACCTCTTTCCATCACCAAACTCGAAATCCTAAATCGCTAGCCTAAACCCTAAGCCCTAAACCCTCAACCCTCAGATGCACAAAGGAAGTCTGCGAAAATGACTCGTGGGTGCCAGCAAGTTCAGAGCTTCCAAGCGCAGCCGCAATGATCGGCGACGCACCTCGGTCACCTCTCAACCCTCCCAAGGGGAGGTTTTAGGATTTAGGGTTTGGGATTTAGGGGTTACGTAGGGTTTAGGGGTTAATGGGTTTAGGGCTTGGGGTTTAGAGAAAAGTTTACCGTAGGGCTTGCACAAGGTTTAGGGAGTAGGGTTTGGGATGTATTTGTTTAAGTCGATTCTTTCACTGGGGCCTCGGTTTTCGTGCCAGAGCATTATGAATTCAGCACAAGCCTAAATTCCAACCATAAATCCTAAACCGTTAGCCCAAACTTCCTCCTGAACAACAAGCCCCATAAAGCCTGTAGAAACTAAATTCTGTAAATCCCTAGGCCTAGAGCCAAAACAGCTCAAACCCCAGGGCCATTCATAGGGTTTAGGGTTTAGGCTGTTTGGGAATAGGGTTTAGGGTTTAGGGTGTTTAGGGCTTAGGGTTTTAGGGATTCAAAGTATGTACATTCAGAGACTTAAAGGCTCAAAGTAGATGTCGTTTATAGACTTCAGGGCCCAGAGTGGGTACTTTTCTAAAGAGCCACTGACAACCCTGTGGCAGTTTGAGTGAGGAGTGGGCCAACGCCTACTTCCTCAAGGCCGTACCCATCCAGCCATGCCAACCGTGCCTCCACCAGGCAGGAAAACTATTGAGAAAAGGCTTTTGGGTTTAGGGTTCAGGGTTTAGGATTTAGGCTTGGTAGTACAGTAGCCACACTTTACGCTGTTTGCTAAGCCCTTCTAAGATTCTAAGAGGAAAGTTTAAACTTTTCGAGGCCTGGGTACGTACTCCACAACTAACTAGTGTTCAGGGTTTGGGGTTGCAGGGTGGTCCTAGCCATGGGCCCTTGATACAGACCCCTACTTACCTGCTTGCAGGATCCTACAAGAAACAGTAGGCACTACAGGCCCAGCGGTCCAGCCTTCGAGCTTCCTGAAATGATGTTTAGGTGTAGGGTTTAGGGAGGCAAGTATGTGGAGCAAGAGGGAGGTGATGTTGAAGTGTCCTTCAACATAGAAGGCCTGAGCAGATTTAATAGTGCCTCAACAAGACCCCAGCATGTGGGGGGGGTATTGGGTTAATAGCTAGGATTCAGAGTGTCACGGTTCAAGGTTTCGGCTCAGGCTTCAGGTTGAAGACTGGGGTGCCCCTCCAAAGGGGGCCCCTGAACCCCCAAAGTCTAGACCCCATACCCTACCATTCAAAGAAAGCCTTAAACCAAAAACCTCACACCCTAAAGCTTTTCCTAAACCCTTGAGCCAATAACCCTAAACCTTTAACCCTAAACCCTAAACCCCAATATACTATAGGAGTAGTTTCCATTTGCTTTTCCATTTTACCCAATATACAAACCCCAAACCCTAAGCCCTAAACCCTAAACCCTAAACCGTGTGGAGAAGAGCGACTACGCCAAGGTGCAGTTGAGAGGTGCGGCACGCGTGAGCATTGCGCTGGAGGTGGCAATTGATCCACAGCAAGCTTCATTTAGAGTTACATTGGGGTTATCTTGAGGTTATGTTGGAGTTGTATTGGGGTTTGTATAGGGTTTAGGGTTTAGGGCTTTTAGGGTTTAGGGTTGTATTAGGGTTATATTGCGGGTTTATTAGGGTTATATTGGGGATATATTGGGTTATATTGGGATAATGGAAAAGGACATGGAAGCTACCATTTAGGGATTAGGGTTTAGGGCTTAAGTACTCTAAGTACACTTACCTTTATCGGGAGTACTTAAGGGGTCAAACAAGGAGACATGCAAATGTTCATATATCTTGGGGACAGAGCCCACTGTCCGTTTGAATGCAATTACGCGGGCTTTCATGCTTGTTTGGGGGAGGGTAAATCAGCAGGTGCTCCCAAGTAGGGAGAACCCATTAAGAGCCCTTGATTTTAGTCTGGGCTCCGTCCTACTTGGGGGCACCTAGGAATCTACCCTTTTTTCAAAAGTCTGGGTCCATTCCGGGAATGTCCTTTGGTAATCATGCTTCCTAGAAACCCTTCAAGAGACTGTGCATGATCCCTGCTAGTTTTTCGACCTGTATTTGCCTGATATGACCCGTTTCACCCCCGAAATCTGCATGTCATCAGAAACATCGATCCTGACACGGAACGCCAGGTGCGCCTGAGTGAGGAAGGCCGCCAAAAGTTGCTGAAAGCCCAGGAACAGGTTCTCTAGAGTCCCCTTGGAGATTTAGTAGTGAAGTGTAATTAAGTTCTCTGATATCAAGTGTTCATTAAAAATTTAGTTTTCTCGGGTGTACAGACCGGGGCGTAACGAAACTGAACCAGGGGTGGACAGCATCCCCTGGGAATGTTGTTCATCGCATCTTGTTTGCGTTATTGTCTGTGCTCCTCATGATGCTACACAATCTCGATTCCACTGCTTTCCTGAGGTCATTGTACGGGGATTTCGTAGCTGACATGGGGGGGATCTAGGTTTTGTGACATTCATGCAGTTTCGACTGTCTGTAAAAGTGTCTCAGTACGCAAAAGCCTTGCGCCCTGTCTTGGGAACCCTAGGTTCTGTCTGTAGATACCTGAATAACCACCCGGAACGCTTATTCTAACTGGATAGGGTCCTACAATACGTAATCCCTACATCCTGTCTGAGAGGATGTTATTGTGATCATTAAGGCCTAGGCCCTGCACATAAAATCCTAAACCCCATACCCTAATATGCTGAACCCATATGTCATCCCCAAATCCTGTCTGAGGCCTTAAACCCTAAACCCCAAACCCTAAAATCCCAAACCCTAAACCCTAAGCCCTAAACCGTACACCATAATTCTGCCGAAGGGGACACTAGCCTTGTATAGCGACCTGAGGGCTCGAGGTCAAAGACAGCCCTCGCCAGGCCTTTTAGCCAGAAGCTGCGAAACCCCTTCATTAAGGAAGTGGGTTATCTTCTTGGATATGTGCATTGTGTAGGGCTGAGGGTTTTTCGGGTTTAGATATAGTCCCCCTTAAGTAGATAGAATTTGGGGTGTGTGTGGATCTCATTAGAATATTTCCAAAGCCATATTCTATCTAGATCAAGAGTGTTGGACTTCAGCATGGCCGCCTCTATGGTTTAGGATGTATGGGGTTAAGGGTTTAGGGTCTATGGGGTCTAGGGTTTGGGATCTAGATTCAGAAATGGGGTTCCCTCAAATTAAGGGTCCTTTTCGGTGGTCCCCATAACAAGGCGCACCCTACAGTGTACTTGAAACTCAATTGCCGCATTGTGCCTGCGCGTGAACTTCCCCCCAAATCAGCGCATGCAGGAAACCAACTTGGTCAAAGGGTCGCTTGACATTTGCAGCAGTGCTTGTGATGCAAATGTTCCTAGCTTGCTTGAATGTGCAAACCTTTGCCCTAAACCCTAAACCTTTGTTTCAAGGCATTCCTGGTGCAGAACATTCTACGTAGAGGCTTGCGGTATGAGGATGTGTCAGAGCTTTCCTACGGAACCTCATATCTTCGAACGAAGGTGACCGCACACCAACCTAGATAGAGTTTAGAGGGTTTAGGGTTTAGGGCTGTACCAAGGTAGCCTCTCACCAACCTAGAACCCCAATGTTTCTCAGGGTACAGTAGCCTTGATGAAATCCGGGGCCAGGGGTTCCTGTCATCAACATGGGTTAAGGGTTTTGGGGTTTGGGGTCATCCTGAATCCCACAATCCTAACCCTCAAGTACTAATCCCTCTGCCCGTGAACCCTAAGTTGTGGATGCTTTTCTCCTGTATCTAGACCCTCCAACTACCCTCTATGTAGGCCTGAGTACTCAATTTTAGGGGCCATATAACCCCAACTAAGGGTACCAGGATGGTATCAATTATACCATCCCAATTCCCATTTAATGTTCCGTTTGATTCTGCATTGATCACATATAACCCCAATACTCAACCCTACCCTAAACCCTCAACCCTAACCCAATACTAAACCCAAGGTTCCCTTCAGTAGGTAGAATATGGAATTGACCCATATTATGTTAAAATCCCCATATATTCCCCATATTCTATCTGCTTAAGGGTGACTGTAATTCCCTAGATATTCCTAAATCAGGAACCTTAAGCCCTAAACCCTAACCTCAAGACCCTAAACCCTAAACCCTTAACCCTAAACCTCCTAATTCTGTAAGGTATTCCTAAACCCTAAACCCCCTAATTCTGTAAGGTATTCCTTAACCCTAAACCCCCTAATTCTGTAAGGTATTCCTTAATCAGGAGGTTCCGGAGCTTCTAGGCACGGCTGACGCGTGGGAGGCGCCGCTTTTTCTTCGTGGTGACCGCATTAGTTTGCAGAAGAAATTAGTTTGCAGAAGAAAAACAGCAGCAGGGTTTGGGGTTTAGGGTTTGCGGGTTTAGGGTTTAGGGTCCAAGGTTTGGGGGGTTAGGGTTTAGGTGTTTAGGGCTTAGGGGCAAACTGGTCATGTTCCCCAGCAGTTTAAGGGCAAGTGTTTGTTAAGGCTTCGAGTACTGAGTGGGGGGCAGTACCCAACCTACAAGTCGTAAGTTTTAAGTCCTATGGGTTTAGGGTGTAGGGGAAATGAATCCTAATGCAGCCAGGCACCCTAAACCCTAAACCCTAAACCCTACAACCCTAAACCCTAAACCCCTAAATGCAGCCAGGCGCCAATCCTGTAAGCTCGAAGGCCTTCAAGGAATAGGGCGCGGCGTAGGATCGACCACGGTTTGCTCATGGCCATGCTTTGTAACTTTCGGGCCTTAACTGGCTAAGGGTTTATGCCCCTCTGAGTTGCCGCGTAGAGAACTCACACAAGCGGCACATGGTGACGTCTTCTAGAGATGGACAACACAAAAAGCCTGCTAGCAATAAGAATGCATAGTTCTAGCAGAAACCGTATATTTCCGTTGGGAAAATCAGAATATTAGCGTTAGTAACACAAGTGCTACAAATGGTAATGATAAGCTAGGTACCCCAAGTGGTACCTTTTTTTCCTTTGATTTTGGTGTATTACGTTAGCCATTAGACAAAAGGGTACCCTCATTATTCTGGGGTTATTGGGGAACCTAGAAACCCTGGACCCTAGACCCTAAACCCCGAATCCGAAACCCTAAATCCTGAACCCTACCCTTACTATGAAGGGGTAGGCACGTCCAGCTAGAAGACCAGGCCCGACGCTTCTGTCTTGGCCTCAGCGTCATATGATGCCGACGTCCACGTCTGGGATGCCAGGAGCGTTCAGAGTTTGTGTGCTAAACCCTAAACTCTAAACTCTTGGGGTGTAGAGTTTAGAGGGGTTGAGGGTTTTGAGGTGTAGAGTTTAAAGTGTTTAGGGTTTATAAGGTTTAGGGCTTACAGGGTTGAGTTTGGTGTGTTTCGGTGTGTAGAGTTTAAAGGGTTTACGTTAGGTGGACCCCCCACCCTGTAGTAGTGGTATAATAGGAATATAAGAGGACCCTAATATAATCACCATTATCCCCTATAGTCACTATTACTGGGTGGCCAAAGGTTTACGGTTTATGAGCTTGAGGAGGGCTAATAGGGATGAGGGATCAGGGTTTATGGGGTCAGTTCTGGCTTGTGGGTGTACAATTTATAGGGTTGAGGATGTAGAGTTTAAAGGGTCGAGTTGAGCTTTTTAAGGGTCGAGCGCATACAGGGTTTACGGTTTAGGGTTAGGGTCGAGGGTTTAGGGCTAACTTTCTATGGCTTCGCGCTGCGGATCTTGAAGGGGCGTGCGGGGTTTGCAGAAGGCGCCTGTTTGGTATTGGCAGGCTTTGGACAGGAAACCCTAGCTCAATGAATTTTCTTGCGAACCCTCGCGAGACAAGAACTTTCCGTGCTAGTGGTCAGAATCTGGAAAGCCTGAGTATTTTGCATACAAACAGATTCAATAGTTTCAATTTTCTTTTCCACTATCCCCTATATAACCCCAATATACTATAGTAGTTTCCATTATCTTTTCCATCATCCGCAATATATAACCCCAAGATACTATAGTAGTGTCCTTTTTTTCATTTTCCCAACATAACCCCAACATAATTCTATATTATAATAGTAGTTTGCATTTTCTTGTCCATTATCTAACATCCCTAAGTCCCACAGCTTCCTTGCTACGGCATATAGTCCCCCTTAAGTAGATAGAATATGGGGTATATGGGGATCTTATTATAAGATACCCAAAGCCATATTCTATCTACTTAAGGAGGACTATACCCTAAACCGTAAACCCTAAATAGTAGTTTCCATTTTCCTTTCCATTATCCCTATATAATCCCTATATTATATCTACTTAAGGGGGACTATAAGCATTGGTGGGGATGATTCAGGGAGCTAAGGCGAGCTGTGGTCGGGCTGGTAGAGCAGTGGGACGAAGAAACAAAGCATGTACCCATTGGGGTAATATTAGGGTTTAGGGTTTAGGGTTATATTGGGGTCATATTGGGATAATGGAAAATAAAATGGAAACTACCGTTTAGGGTTTAGGGAGGAGGAGGAGGGTGGAGGAATCCTTCCGAATAAACCATTTGTAATCGCATCTCCGAAATCATTTCGCCAGCAGGATCTTTGCACCCGATCCGCTTGCGACGGTATCAGACTCAGCAGTCTTCAAGATGGGGTTTTGGGGGCAGGCCCCCTAAAGGAATGTGGAATGCCTAGTCAAAATGTACCGTAAGTGCGGTCCAAGCCGCGGGCAATTCTCGCTTGAAATTGAGGGATGTTGAGCTGATCCGCTGAGTCATGGGAGCTGGAAGGCAGCCCTAAAGGGGACTGGGTCACTCATGTATGTCCCCCCTTAAGAACTCCTTCACTCGGGAGGTTGGACAAGGCGGACCCAGTAGTTTGGGTTGAAGCACCTTGACTTGGGGCAGGTGTGGTTAGTGGGAGGGCTTGAGGTTCCTTGTACCTGTAGCTTGATCGAACGTGGTAAAGACAAGGTCGTTCTACTGATGGAGCTTTTGAATGGAGCCGCATACTTACTCATCAGTGCCAATCATTGACACGATGCATCACCTTATGTATTTAAAATCTTAAACAAGATCTCAAGGTTTGGGTTTAGGATCCTCCATGTTCTGCTACTAACAGTTACTGCCACCCTGACAGTTGACCTTGAATCCCAAGCAGGGAAGTTTTTATTTACACGATCATGCTAAACACTCAGACCGTAACATTCACTGCAACGGCCGGGCTGAATTTGCAGAGATAAGAGTATGGACTCGCACGGAGAATTGTAGAGACTCTTTTCAGGGTTTTAGAGGTATCGGATTTTTGAGACATCCCCCTAAACCCTAAACCCTGACTATTTGCCATTAGGTCTCTGTCCATGACAGTGCCGTGCTTTCGCTCGCCTTTTCTGTGGGCATAGGCATGGTTTTTCGGAGTCGGCAAGGGTTTTGGGTTTTGGGTTTCATGAAGGTTAGTGTAGACCCGGGGTTATATAGGGATTATATAGGGATATTGGAAAAATGGAAACTACTATTTAGGGTTTAAAGTTTATAGGGTTTAGGGTTTAATGTAGACCCATGATTAATGCACCCTCTCCTGTTAAGGGCCTTGATATTAGGATCCTTATTATAATCCCTACTAAGGGGAGGGTTTTTTTTAATCAGGGGTCTACACTAGGGGGTAGAGAGTTCAGGGTTCATGGCTAAGGGTTGCTTACCATAAGGTGCACAAACGCACCAAACGGTATGGGTTCTAGTTCTAGGCTGTGGCTTGGGGTCTAACACCAATAACAAAACTGAGTTGGGGTTTTTTAGGGTGGGGTGTAGGGTCAAAGGACAAACTGCGGCAATGTAGGAATTACATATTTTGTTTGTCTGCATTGGGGCCTGAAATCAGGATTTTGACGGACTCTTGGGGAAACCGAACAGTACAAAGCCAGTTGAGTACATGCTTCTTGCCATCGTCACATATACTTAAACTGACTTGAACCCGGCAAGGAACACAAGGTCACGATCATAGATTGTACTCCGCATCTCATAAAGAACCAACCAGGAACCCTGACACGTCATTTGATGCCCTTGATTTGAGTCGGTGAGCCCAATGTGCGCTCTGCAAAGCCAACCCTGCAGCAAAAGATTTTCCCGGGGGAAAATTGCGGGCCCCTTTAAACGGGCTCATAGAGGGGGTTACACTGGAATGTATATAGGGCTTAGGGTTTCCCAAGCGCTGGGGGTCGCTTTTTGTGGGGGACATCTCTAATAAGGATTGTAATAGGTCGGGGAGTATACAAGCGTACCCCTGTGTTTGGAACCCCTCACGTAGCGTGCGGAGGACTCGGCGGGCTATCTAGCTATTCGACATCTATTCGAGCGTAACAAACACCTCCCCCAACAAGGTCCGAAAGCACCTGCAAATCAAGGATTTTGGGAGCTTCCCTTTCCATTTCGATGTTTTTCAGCTTCTGTTAATCAAAGATTTACAGACAACCAGGTCTAAGAAAGGAGATCCCAAATTCCAATCTATAGCCTTGGGTGTGTTTTATATTTTATATACCTTCATGTCTAAAAAAGCGGTATACAGCCAATTTAGGCATCACTTATATCCGCTCACCCCATCCCCATTACCTCAGAACCCGCCCCCTACATGACGTTCAATAGCCTTCTACTTGGGCCGTCAAAAAGTATAAGAAAACACGCCCATGCAGACTTTGTGGCTAGGGTTTAGGGTTTAGGGTTCTAGCCCTGAATGAAACCGCAGCACTCGCACCCCCCTTGTTTAAACAGGTTCTGGTGTCATGCTTGCGACGGGGGGCGATGATGCCAGACGCCAAGATTCGACGATGATTTGTTTAGCGCTAAAGAAGTCATGGGATAGCTTTCTTCTTCTGCATTTGTGCAAGAAAACATTGTATCAGGACCTCATTACCTGGCTCAGCCTCGCGCACATCCTCGCCGCAGGCGCCTGGGATCGTCCCATCCCGCTATTCATAAACACTAACGATGGAGAATCAAATTGAAACTCGAATAACCAAGCACATGTATGCTGCGACTTTTGGGGGTCATATAAATTGTTATCCTGGGATGATCAGTAATAAACACCCCACTCCACCCGGCCCCCCCTTGGGTTATACTAAACCCTTTCTACCCACCCCAATTCGTAGGAGACTGAATTACTTGTTCAGGCCCCCGAGCGGGTGTTCTGAAATGAGCGACCCCACTATGTACCTTAAGCATGGAGCATTAAACTCTTTACAAAATCCTGCCCTCCCCCAAGCTAATGTGGAGCCTAAAATCGCGCGCATTACAGACTACTGTACTGTTTACGGGGGCCAGTATGAGGTTCCATGCTAGTTTGCGGAGGCATGAACCATAATACCCTGAAGCCTTCAAGATTCCAGATGGAGTCCGTAGTTTGGCCTTTCTGTCCCTCCTTAAGTAGATAGAATATGGCTTTGGGCATATTAGGATAAGATCCCCATATTATACCCCATATTCTATCTACTTAAGGGGGACTGTAATAATGTCAACATACCTCCTTCAGAAGGAAACTCGCCCCAGAAGACAGCCTGAACAGCCAAAAGTCCTTTGAACATTGCTGTCCTTCTGGAAGGGAATGTAGGAGCAAGCTGTCCTGGGGGGAGAGGATATAAGGCTGCACTGACCAGTTTCGTAGCTCACTTGTTGGGTGTGCTGCTTGGGTTTTGAAAAAGGAGTTTAGGGTTTGGGGTGTGTTCATTTACCAGCAGCTGCTCGTATATAATTTTACTGGCACGGTAGTGACGCTTCTTGCAGCTTCTTTTGCGCCTTTACGAGCACAGCTCTTCTCATGATGCTGGCAGCTTGTCCACCCGGAATTCCTTCATGACCACTACTTCTTTATTGCTCGTCTTTGCCTGTTTGCTGACCTTTAACATTGCAACACCATGACTCTGCTCTTCAGCAGGTGCAATTTTGCCTTGCATTATTAGGCCGCAGGAGAACCTTAAATGCAAAGGAGTTTCTCAAAAATGGACCTACCATTGCCTCAATAGCGAACCCCAAACCCTTCCTAATCCCCATGTATCCCTGGATGCCCGAAGGTTCCTCCATTGTTGGCAACCCTGAGCCCTAAGCCCTGAACCTTAAAAAGCCTTTTGTACCATTGCTATTCTGATCTACGTGCACATGTCGAGTTCCAAGAATGGGGGAAGCCCAATTTAGACCCCATCAACATAGATGCCCTAAACCCTGTTATAGTAGCTTCCATTTTCTTTTCCATTATCCCTAATATAACCTCAATCTAATATATACCCCCTACAGAACATGTTTGGCATTTATGCCCTAAACCCTAAGTCCTAAATCCTAAACCCTAAGTCCTAAACCTGATTGGATTTCCCATCTTGGAACAGCCGGAGATGGATGCCGTTTCCTTCCAGGGTGCTTCCGGGCGATCTTGCGTTGGGCTTTGTAGTTCAGGTTGATTGGGGTTTAGCATATCGCCTGATGCTCTTGGACGGGCGGCTGCTTTGTTGGTACCACGAAAGCCGTCTTTGCAAGTGTCCATCGTGTTTGTTCAGTTTAATGTAGCTTAGCCTTTGGAGCTTTGAGTCGGAGTGTCTGATGGAGGCCTGTTGTTTTTAGTTCTCAGATGTTCCGGATTGAACCTTGCGACGCGGCCTCAGCCATGCAAGTGGCAAACACCCTAAACCCTAAACCCTTAAACCCTAAATATGTGCACTGCGGCCGTTTCGTGGCTCCCAGAGAAGCCTCATCTCCACCTTGCTGCAGCCACTTGGGCGCCAGGGGCGGCGGAGCCCAAAGGTGGGAAACATGCAGTTCTGCCCCCACACTAAAACCGGTTGGATGATAGTCATATTATAGTTACATAGATATAGAGCCCTACATGAGGCTCCTAATACAGACTGTTCCAGGGTGGGGGCAGTACCCAAAAATGAGGTTTCAGGGCTTGGGACTGGCGCCGAAGCATTAACTGGTGTCTTGCAGGTCACCACAGAGCTGGACTTTAGGGTAACCCAGACATTCAGTTCAGGACACTATCTCTAATAGATCTCAACGTCAAGTCCTACAACGGAAGGTCTCTCGGGTCAGAGGCGGGCTTACAAATTCAGAGTGCACGGGTGAGAGCTTTAGGGATTTTAGGCGTTACCTAGGGCCATACAGAAATCTATTCCAGTTTTTTTGCGGAGTTTACACCCTTGTCCCGAAAAGTTATTGGCCCAACACAATGAGATCTATGAGTTATTTAGTTGTTCAGGACGTAATCCTCTACCCCCAAATAATAATCCACCCCAACATAGTACAATTATGCAGAAAAATCATTGTTTTGGGGGGGTGGTTGGCTCGTGGTGGGTTTATTTCCAGGGGAGAGGAGCATGGATATACAGATGGTGTAGAGAGGGCTCCGGCTTAGAATCAAGGATGCTGATTTCAGGGTTTAGGTTAGGTCAATGCCCCCTACAGTAGTAGCCCTTAGATGTATAGTTTGGGTACTGCCCCCACCCAGTAACAGTCTATATTAGGGGGCCTATTAAGGGCTATATATAACCATAGCATATCTATTATCCAACTGTTACTGAGGGGGGGCAGTACCCAATGTAGAGTTAGTGGGGCCTTAATGTACTTGCAGTATAGTCCCGTGGTACCCTAAACCCTAAACGCTGGGTGGGGGATTGACCCATGGTTTGCAACTTGCACAGCGCCTTTTGAATCCCAATAGGTTTAGGGCTTAGGGTCTAGGGTTTAAAGTAAGGGTTTAGGGTTTAAAATAAGGGTTTAGGGTTTATAGGGTTTAGGGTACTTAGGTAGATGGGGTATGGGGTAAATTTGTACCTAGTATGGTCTGGGGGAATTCCAAATTCTATCTGCTGATGAAGGGGACTATGAGCCTTCCAAGTCTTAACGCTTTGATCAACGAAGGGCCCTATGCATAGAGAAATGGCCCATAAACAAGGGACATGTGGGTGCAAAAGTTGGATCTGTGCTTGCGCCTCCGAGTGTGAAACATGTGTGCCTGCCCCTAAACCCTAAACCATTGTGATTTGAGGAGACCTGCATCTTTAGGGTTCTTGCACAGGGGTATGCCATATGTGCAATTAGTCGAGGAGGTCCCCATACCTGGCGCGTCTAGGGTTTTGGGATTTCCGGCCATGGAACAAACCCAACGTCAACTGGCAGGTATATGATACTCTCCGAAAATTGGGGGGGGGGGGCAAAATAAACCACCCAAATATTCACATCCTTATTATCGGGACCCCCCCAATAAGGTATGCCTAGTTTTGGAAACCCCCATATGTGTTGCACTTCTTTCTCGTAAAGATGTTTGCAGGGTCCATCTTGTTGAAGAGGGTTTAGGGTTGAGTATGTATGCGTCCGAAATATGCAGGGTCCTATATGGTAGTTTCCTTAAGCAGGGGGAATTCAACAGAGACCCAAACTACTATAATCCTTATTATAGTACCCCTGGAATGGTACCCCAGTTTTGGGAAAAAACCCTAAACCCTGAACCCTACACCCTAAACTGTATATAACCCCTCATATACCCTATACACCCCTATAGTACCCCTTGACAACCCTTTAAAGATATCTAGGAACCTCAAGAAGCGAACAGTTTAAGGTTAGAAGTATGGGCCCCTAATATGCGCTTTTGGGCCTTCTAGGGGAACTCTAGGGACCCTGAGTGGTAGATATAGGTATATACTAGGTATGTAAGGATCCCAGGGTTAAGGGCCCATACTAGGGGCCCATGGTTTCAACCTTAGACGCAGGGTGCCGAGTTGATAAGCAAAACCATGGGACCCGGGACTTCAGCACACCTGCAAAGTGCCCTGAACCGTGGTCTAACCTGCGTAGTTTAGGGTTTAGGGCTTAAGGGTTTTGGGTTTAGGGCTCAGGGTTTAGGGTTTAGGGTTTAGGGTTGCGTAGTAGGGGGGTATATAGGGGATTATGTAGGGTAAATGATAGTGGCTTTAAGGGGGGTACTTGGAGTTTAAACCCTGAACCTTCAACCCGAAAGCCTGAACTATACTAGGGGCTTTTTAAGGGCGCCGCAGGCCAAGATGGACTTCTTGCAGCTTATATTTGCCGTTGTCGTGATCCTCTTGATGCTGCTGGATCCGGCATAGAGCAGCCTTTCAGTTTGGATCCCATCCGAATAGTGCAGCAGAGCCTCTAGCAACGGTCTTTGTACGGCCGCGGATGTAATTAATAAGGCATGCGGTGTACGGAGCAGTTGTTGCCAAGGATGTGTTTATCTTTCGGGGGTGTGCATGGCAGATTTTGTGCGGTTCCGCGCAGCACAGAGTTCAAGACATGCAAAGAGCTTTCAAGCATATTCAACCGTATTATTTACAAACTGAGGAAGCCCAACTTTTTGAAAAACTGTAATCCCTGTTGACCACTACATAGTCCAAGTCTTCAATTCATATCCCATTGTGGTTTCCACTTTAATCTCCGCTACAAAACCATGATGAATTGAAGAAGCATCCTATGGGAATGCTATTCTTCCCCTAGCAGCTTAGGCGTCAGGGTTTATAGGACATAAACCCTAACCCCGCCCTAAGACGCATTTTAGGGTAGGGCTTGGGGATTGGAGATTGGAGCTCTCGGTCTGGGGGTCGGGGTATGAGGTTTGTGGGTTTGGAGCTTGGGTGTGGGCAGGTATAGGGCCTAGGGAAAGGGTTCGATGCGGCTTCTTAATTTCAAGGACCTTAAAATTCTCCAGTAAATATGCTATGCCACCAAAATCGTGCTGCTATTCCTCCTCCAGGGTCCTGGAAACGAAGTTTTGGAAGGACCCTTAACGCAGACACTCACAGCTTGTGCGTGCCTACCTAGGTGTATGGAGGTCAGATGAAACATGAAGGTTACACAACAGGGCATGAATAGGACTTAGATGTCGGTGGTCTTCACTACAGGGTCTTAGATGTTTTGCTTTTCTATGTTGCTTTCCCCCCAGTCTCGGTATGTTTTGAATGCAATTTCTGTTTCTGCTTTCTATAAGCTGATAGGCCGCAGCTTTTGGGAAGGTCCCAGAGCAGATCTAGACCCTTAATCCCCAGCCCGTAGCTCCAATCCCTAGACTAAGTCTAAATCCTAAACCCCATGCAGTAAGCCCTAAACTCTAGACCATACACCCCGAACATCCCCCAACTCCAATCCGTAAACCTTGAATCCTAAACCTTAGACTCCAAACTCCAAAATCCTAAATCTTACGCCCTAGACCATTAGGTCATTAGGTCTCCATACAGACATTGAATTGGGCCTCTAGAATCAGGATCGCTCTTCCGCGTCTCAGGATGGTGGCTTGAGTGGAAATTCCAAGAGAAAACTAAGAGATCTTCAACGCCTGGTCGCCAGCCTTCCAGGGCTTCTCAAAGCTTTGTCTACTCCCAGACCCCTCGGAGGATCTAAAAAATAGATCCCCTATATAATATAGACCCATTACAACCCCTATATAATCCTCACATAATTTCCCCTATGGTTCTAGGGGATCTAATTTTTTAGATCCTTTTGGGGGTCTGGGCTTGGATGTGGAGGCAGCTTGGCAAGGCTCCGGCCTTTCACGCCACCCCCTGAGGATACTTTATCAGTCCCTAAGGGTCCAAGGACCCAAATAATAGGTTTTTAGGGCCAACATATTATACCATTATTGGTATTGGGGCCCTAAAACCTCATTATTTGAGTCCTTGGACCCTTCGGGAGTGAGACTTGAGGGCAGCAGCCCGAAATGTGAGAAGGAGACAGTTGGGCGGATTGCTCGCGCAGGGATTGCGAGGACATAGAACAACAAACCGGTTTCCGCTTATGGTTTTTGGGTGGGAGGATATAGAACAGCACACCGATTCTGGTTGTTGGGTTTTGAACGGATGTGCCTTCGCAAGAAATGCCGCGCCCTTCCCCCACACCCCTGGGTGTGTTCGCGCGCCATTTGTACTCTTTATCTGCAGCCATCGCGCGACGGGATGCCCTAAAACCCTAATCCTAAACCTTAAGCCCTAAACCCTTAACCCTTGACCTTATGTAAACCCTTAAGCCTTGACCTTATGTAAACCCTAAACCCTAATCCCTAAACCCTAAACCCTAAAACCCTAAGCTTTAAACCCTATAACTCTTAAGAACATAGGCTCGGCCTCGGTGCAACGCTGACGCCCGGCGTTTCTCGGCTGACCTTGGAGGGGCGTGGGGTTTGGGGGTGTAGGTTTAAGGGTGCAGAAGGGGTTTAGGGTTTAGGGATCTAGGGCTTATAGGGTTTAGGGTTCAGCGCTTTCGGCTTAGGATTTTCGGTTTAGGGTTCAGAATTTGGGATTCGGGGTTTGGAAGTGTAGTTTAGCGTTTTACAGGAGTTGTAGAGGGATTATATGGGGGTTAAGTACAAACCGGCATTTGGGTTAGCCACAACAAAGAAGCCCCGCTTCGCGTGTTCCTAGGATAAGGATAAGGGTTACAACAGTCAGGGCAGAGTTTACGTCGGCCGCCCCGTTTCGCAAGCACCTTGTAGGCGTTAGGTTTGTGGGGTATGGTTGACACTAATAGCTTGAGGGTACATGCGGTATAGGGTATAGGGTTTATAGCACTTCAATTAGAGGCTTCTTGTGAGCCAGGCCAAGGAGGCGGTTCTTATTTGGTCTACTTCGGCTCAGTCTGTAATAGGCCTGAAGACGTTTAAAACATCAGGCACGTCTCATGGTACATGTTTACTCTACGCGGGGATTGGCTTAAAGTGATGAACCCTAAACTCTGTAAACGGCCCTAGACCCTCGACCCTAAACGTGGATCAATGTTAGGGATCCTTCATACCTTTTGGGATGTGGGATTCCGTATACTTCTGTAAAACGGATCCTTTATTCTTCTAGGGTAATGTGGGCGTAGAAACCGTGCCACAAAACCAGCCAAGGATTTCCGTCGGGCTCGGAAAGTTTGGAAGGCACCTTTGGTTGCAGTCCTCTGCCAGCTTCTTGAGGCTGATTCGGAAAAGCATTTGGGTTTAGGGGGGTTAGGGTTTAGGGTTTAGGGTTTAAGGTTTAGTGTTTTGGAAACTCATGGGTTCCCCTACTACCCCCCTCCACCTATACCTGCGCCCCCTAGGTTCCTCCCTTAACTAAGGTTATTCAGGAATAGTTAGGCCTAATTAAGGGTATTTAATGGGGAACCTAGAGGGGGGTTAGTATAGAGGGGGGAGGAGGGGAACCCATGAGAAAAGCATTTTTTTCGCCCTTGCTTTGCTGTGTTTTGCTGACGTTGAGGTCCAGGTAAGGCTCGGCGGCAATCTAAGAAAATTAAAGAACTCCTTTCAACAAATCCTTCGTAACGGCGCCTCGTAAGCCCTGCATAGCCCCATATATCCCCGAGGGTTCCGAAGAGTACGTCTTTCTTAAGAAGCCTGCCATATCACATGTTCATGACAAAAACATCGTACAAACTCCCAACATGTCTGTGCACAGTCTGTGATTATGACCCTTTCCTTATGCTTGTCTTCCAGTTGTTGATGTTTCTGCACAACTTGACGCCTGTTCCAAAACTCTGCTCAAAACCCTGCATCTCTACGTGCTGGCAGGCGTAAATGCCTGTAAACCTCGACCTCTGAAAGAGATAACCTAACACTCAAAACCTGCAACCCTTCTTTGCTCACTAGGACAACTGAGCACTTAGGAGCCTTCATAAATTATTACCTAAACCCTGTGATGGTTCCTTGGGAAGGCCTTCATCCCCGAACCAAATATCTGTAAGCCTGCACCCTACACCCCGTCTAAACCCTAAACCCACTTTAAGCCCATATAGTAGTTTCCATTTTCCTTTCCATTATACCTATATGAAGGGCTTATATATCCCCATTATAGTAGTTTCCATTTTCTCTTCCATTCTCCCCACCATTCTCAAAACCAAAGCTCTCAGGTTTGTCTTCATGCCTCTGATCTCCTTTGGGCTGGCCATCTGTTTGGGGGTGACAAAGGCACAGGGCATTTCCATGCTTTTTGGCACGAACCCATGGCAGGGTTTTCGGGGGTTCAGAGGGGATCCCCAGGGACCCTTAAACCCGAAACCCCTAAACCCCTGGGTTTAGGGTTTAGGGTTTGGGGTGCGTGGGGTTCAGGGATTAAGGTGTTACGTTTTAAGGGGAAACCCCAATTTGCAGCGAGGCTGTATTTCATCAGTGGGCATGCATAGATAAGGGCTTCACAATATACACGGCCAGGTTCAGGGATGAAGGCTTATAGTCCCCCTATGAAACCCTTAAGCAGATGATCATGGTTTCGGGTATACTTATAATAAGATCCCCATATACCACATATTCTATCTACTTAAGGGGGACTATACATTCTCAGGTTCAGGGATGAAGGCTTAGAGCCTAGGAGTCTAAAGATCAGGTCCAGAATTATGGGAGCTCAGGCCCGTGATTAATGAACCCCCTCCCCTGAATAGGGAGTCAGTATAATAGGAATCCTAATATGCAGGCCGTTAAAAGGAGGGGGTTCATTAATCAGGGGTCTCTAGGGTTTTTAGGATTTAGGGTTCGCCATAGGCTCCACATATGAGCTAGAGTCTAAACTCCTTGAGGGAGGGGTATAAGGGGACTTTATAGGGGAGTATTCTAGGTGTTCTTAGGGAGGATACTAGAAAGTTGGACTATAGCTCATATGATGTTCATCCTAAACGTTTTCTCCTTAAACCCAGGGCTACAGCAAACCCTGAACTCCCCACCCCGAAGCCCTTAACCCCTATCTAGACCCTAGCCCCCTAAACCCTAAACTTTGAAACCCCTAAACCCTAAACTTCCTAACCCCGAAACCCAAACTCCTGAACCCCCTAAACCATGAACCTATAAACCCCTAAACCCTACACCCTCCTTGAGAGACTGAGGCTGGTGGTGGGCTGCTCTCCAGGGGGCTCCACGAGCAATCTCTTTACATATTATTCCCGCGGGGATCTTCCTTTGCCGCTGGGGTGGATCTGGAATTTATAGTCCCCCTTAAGTAGATAGAATATGGGGTATATGGGGGTCTTATTCTAATCTACCCAAGGCCATATGCTATCTACCTAAGGGGGGACTATAGGGTTTCGAGATGCCTTCAGAATACCTAAGGTCTTGGCCGTCGACCCTGTATCCTTTCGAACTGGAATAGATAAAGCAATCATCTATTCATATTATACTGGGCCCCAACGCATAATTTGAATGGTTCAAGCTGCTACCTACATCCGGCCCTAAACCTTAAGCCCTAAACCACCCCAAATAGTACTTTCCATTCTCTTTCCATTATCTCAATATAAAGCTATATACTGTATAACCCTATCATAACCCTACAAACAGCAAACAGCTATAGAAACTTGGCCTGTTTTTTCCATTTGATTCTCCACTATTCCATCTGTGCTATAGTCCAAGTTCCTTAAAGGGGGTTCTATAGGGGACTACATAGGGGACTATTATAGCGCTTATTACAGTAAGGGGGATAGTAGGAGTTTAGACTATATCTCATCTGCTTTAGGCCCTTGATCCTTAGATCCTGAATATGCCCGAACTCCCATGACGCCACTACAGAACTCCAATATCCCCTTTAGGCCCTATATGACCCACCCTAAACTCTAACCCTACTCCCTAAAACCCTAAACCCAAAA